>JAJIYU010013515.1:0-13803 GCA_030144865.1 Tinospora cordifolia
ATGAACAGAAGCATTTGCAATATCAACTTGTGTAGCAGCATTTAAATGCTCAATTCGTTTCTCATGAACCATAAGAAGATATTGAGCTTCTTGTAAAGTCATAGAACTTTGCTGTAAAGTGATTAGCACAACTACTGGATCAAATTCATGGCCTAAACCATTGCAAATACTCTAAATTAAATCAGATTCAGTAATGGTCTGTCCAATGGCTTTCAACTCAGAACCTATTATCTTAATTTGTTAGACAAAATCTGACATAGAAGAAGATCCTTTCTTCAAGGAGCTTAGTTGTTGCTTTAGTTGTATGGCACGAGTCATAGATGACTGTGCAAATAATTTCTCTAACGTATTCCATACTTCAAAAGATGTTTCACATTCCGTTACCTGGCCAATTGTGCTTTCTCCAATAGAAGCAAATAGCCAGCACATCAAGAGTTGATCTGTGCGATGCAGGATCTCCATCTCTTCAGTTTGTTGAGAACCTGCTCTACCAACTTCTTCATTTGACAGTGAATCTGTGAATTTTCTTGAACTTGTGATCAGATGTTCAAGACCTAGTGCTCGTATTGCAGATTTTGTCTGCAATTTTCAGTAAATGTAATTTGATCCATTCAACTTGATTGGCAAGTTGAAGTTTAATGCCTTAGCAATGGTTGCAATGTCCATCTTGGTTGTAGCAGAAGTTTGTGATCCGGTTGGCAAGATTTTAGAGTCCATCAAAACCTGGTTGCTCTGATACCATGTGAGAATTGCTCACAGCTGAGAACCTCTCTGTGACAACAGAGAAAAGAAATAGAAAATAGAACAGAAGCAGAAGAACAGAGAAGAGAAAAGAAATGTGAATTCTAATAATGAGGAGAGTCACCGCTGCTGCTGCTAGTATATTACAGGAATGTAGAATACATCAATTATAGAGATTATCATCTATTTATACAGTTACAGGACCAGTAGATAAATGACATCTGTAATTAACTGATTAACTAATTACCAACTACTAACTGATTAACTTCTTAACATACAAAACTGAAAACAGTTGTGACAGTTGTGATTGTTTTGATATTCTCACAAAGTTCATTACGTCAAAAAGAAGAGCTCATATGCACAATTTGTGCATGAGAACCTTTGGGGCCGTTTAATTTTATGATCAATTCGTATTAAATTTATGATTCGGATTCAAGGTTTAGAGATTCAAACGTGTATATATATATAACCAAACCAAATACCTTAGAGAGAGTTTTTGGGGTGATAGTTCTTATGTAAGGTTCATTTTATAGGAGGATAGAACATAAGAAAAACTTTCTTAGCTAAATCTATTCATTAGCTACAACATCCAATTTGTTGCGAAGTCGTTTGTAGTTAAAGTATATTATTTATACATTTATAGATAAAAAATTTGTCATTACTAATTGACAAGAAATTTATTAATAAATTCCTGTATTAACTACAAAATCTTAATTTAATTTATTTATTTATTTTTGCTAACTTCTTTATTGCCAAAATAATATCCACTTTATTTTTACAAAATATTAGTCCACCAACAAATGCATGCATTGCATAATGAGCAATGCCTATTAGTATTTATAAAGTTCTCGTCCATTATGAAAAATTGGATATCCATGGATATGGCGGCTGAACGCTAGAAGTTGTCTAGAAGACGGTGAGCCATCGGGGAAAATGGATATCCTATTCGAACAACTTTGCTAAAACCGCGTTTGGAGTACCCCACTCCACTTTTCTCACTTTCTTTATATATTTATGTGCCTTCCACTACACAATTAGCCACAAGGTCCACTGTCCTGCCTTCATTTTATATGTATATACATAGCCGCGCGCCTACCAACTTGAAGGCCAACTTAATTAGTTTTCATACTTATGTGTCATACCCTTCTATCGTCTGTTCTGCCCTCCATTTTAGCGCTACACATTCCATTATTAGCCGCCTTCATCATTGGTCTTAGCTTTTGTAAAGTATATAACATTTTTTGAGGTGTTGCTATTTAAACTATGGCCAAAAAAAAAATAAAAATGAAGTTACAAATCAGGTTAATTTAGTCTTCTCGAATTACATATTAATTCATGATACGACGTAATCAATATGATGACTCTCATAACTTAATTTTAATAAAGAATGTCAAAAAGGTGACATTACTCTTTTTCGAAAGCTAAAAACTTCTCCCAAATAAGCCTCCTATATCTAAAAATATCAATGTAAAATACTAGAGTCACAGCTAAATTACATTTAAAATGTATACAGCAATTAGGTGTTTGGATTCATGTATCAAAGTATAATAAAAGGCACTTCGATATAATGTATAGTATATATAGCTATACCATCAAGTCAAAAGTCAACTAAAAATTTTCAGCCGTCGAAAGAGACTGTGAGAC
The DNA here is from genome assembly GCA_030144865.1 of Tinospora cordifolia. Lineage (NCBI taxonomy): Eukaryota > Viridiplantae > Streptophyta > Magnoliopsida > Ranunculales > Menispermaceae > Tinospora > Tinospora cordifolia. Next base: position 2,386 of record JAJIYU010013515.1, read on the forward strand.
CACACTTTTCGAGTCTATCCGATTCATTGGGTTGAATTTCGATCGCCATATATATGTATATTTCTCTTCACTCGCCACTCACTCATCATAAACGGTTTAGGACAATGAGAATGTGCGACTTACTTGCACATTCTTCCATCTTCCTGATCTTACTTTTTTCATCCTGCGGCACTCAAGCTCTTGTTCCTCCTTCCAAGACCTTCAAATTCATCAATGATGGCGAATTTGATACTTATGCAGCAGAATTCGGTGCAGAATACCGTTGCTTTCGTCTCCAAGACAACCCTCCCATCTTCGGTCTCTGCTTCTACAAGGTGATCAACCCTGACGCCTTCCTACTAGGCATTCAAATGGGCGGAGACGAACAATCTGTCCTTCGTTGGGTCTGGGATGCCAACCGTGGCAACCCAGTTCGTGAAAAGGCAACTCTTACCTTCGGCACCGATGGTAATCTGGTCCTCGCTGACCCCGATGGCCGCATTGCATGGCAAACCGGCACTGCCAACAAGGGCGTTGAGAATCTGAAGCTTCTCCCTAATGGAAATCTAGTTCTTCTTGATGCTCGAGGCAGGTTTGTTTGGCAGAGTTTCGATCATCCCACCGACACTCTTTTAATAGGGCAATCGCTGCGCCCTAGTGGCCCTAACAGAATCATAAGCCGCGCTTCTGCTGTTGATATCTACTCAGATGGGCCTTATAGCATGGTTTTAGAAGGAGAGAAACTATCTATGTATCTCAAAAGCAAGAATTCTCCAAATCCTCTTCTGTATTTCGTAAATGGAGAGCTAAGTGGCTCTCCTTTATCACAAGTAGTTTTCAATTGCGCTCCTGAAACAAAAGAGAAATTCGCTTATGAGCTACGTTACGATCTCTATGTTAACAACACTCAAATAAGGCCACACGTTATTGCAAGACCTAATTACAATAGCACATTATCGATGCTAAGGTTGGATATTGATGGAAATCTTAGGATCTACACTTATTATGACAAGGTGGAAAGTAAGGCCTGGGAGGTAAGTTACGAGTTGTTTAGTCGAAATGGGCGTTTTGGGGAGTGCAATTTGCCTTCAAAATGTGGGTCTTTGGGAATTTGTCATGAGAATCAGTGTGTTGCTTGCCCTACGCCAAAGGGTTTGCTGGGTTGGAGTGATAGTTGTGAGCCTCCAAAGCTGCCTCCATGCAGAGGTGGAGTTAACAGTGTGGATTACTTCAAAGTGGTGGATGTGGAGCATTTTCTTGATGAGAGAGTTCAGGGACTATTTATATCGGAGAAAGAGTGTAGGGAGAAGTGTAATAAGGATTGTGGGTGTTTAGGATTCTTCTATTGGGAAGATACAAAAAGGTGCTTGCTGGCTCCTGAATTGCGCACTCTTACAAAAGCTTACAATCCTGCGCATGTGGCTTACATCAAAAAGGGAAAGTAAACAACGCCAAGCTTACCTTTTGTAAGGATGAAAATAATAAATTTAGTGTTATAATTGCATTATTTTTCGTAAACTTACGCATATTTATATCTTTAATAATTGTAATTACTATAATTGCAAAAAAAATAGTACTTATTAGAGTTAATTTAGTATTTCTTAACAGAAATTTATTTATCCACTTATTTGTTTGGAAGTTCTAAATCGGTTGCTGTAATTAAAATATTTATAATTATTAAATTAATAACTTTATGTACACATTAAAATACATAATTCTTACTCATTTAATAATTTTTACGTATGACAATTATATAAAGTATAACTTGTACATATTACATTTATATAAAAATCTCACTTGTAGCCAATAATTGAACATTTTTTAAGTTTGATTTCATCATGAACGGAAGCAATAAGTTTAGATTGGACAGGCTCATTGCTATTTAATTATTTTGTGATAATTAATGTGGAGTCTCTTTCATTGTGAATATTAATACTCTGAGATTCAAACGCGACTGTGACGTATTGTATTTATATTTCATTGCTTCGTCAGTATACAAAATATCTTTTCTATAGAGTTAAAAAGTCTGTGCAGCATTATCTTCTGTGGTGTACAGCTAAGATTCTCGAACTTTTTGCCCTTCATATCGCAGTTATGACGTAGAATATATAAATTTCCGGTGCAGAAAGGCTAAAGGACGATAATTTGACAACAGATTGAATCGATCCGTAGGGCATTCCACGCGCATTAAATGGGGATAATAGTACAAACACGTTAATTATTTTAAAAAAATAAAATAAATAAATCTTTGTTTGACAGAAAAAGGAGGGTTGAGCACTCCATAAATATAAGTGTTCAACATTTTTAGTAATGTTTCATTAAATGTCACCTCAGCATTATTAAATAACCATTACAGATACTCTTAGTACAAAATAATTTTATTTAAATCATTCTTTTTTAAAATTATATAGATTGAATCTTTGGACTGAGTTTTTAGATTCACTAAAATTTTTTAAAAACAAATCAAGCTTGAAGTGTGGCCTAAATACAAATTTTAATTCAATAATTAAATAAGACATGCAACAGTCATCATTAATTCTATATAAATAATAAATAATTTGTTTGTTGGGCCAAGTCTTATCAAAAAAATTAATGGCTCAACTCTAGTCATTATTAAAAAATTTTTGTCTAATCTCTATAGGCGTACCTGACCAAATCGGCTCAACCCGACTCAATCAAACTCCACCATATCGAGTCGAGTGGAGATGAGTATGAAAAAAGGTCAGGTTGGTCGGGCAAATACCTGACACGATCCGGTGGCCTGTGGGCCCAGGACGTGGAGTCTGGGCATTATTTATTTATTTGCTTTTCTCCGTTCTTTCTCTATTCTCTAGCCTAGAAAGGCAAAAACCCTTAACTAATTTTTCGACTTTTTGACATTTTTTTCTTCCTCTCAATTCTAGCTGCTGTGAGAGCTTTTTAATGGGTGTTGGCTGCTTCTCTAAGTTCTCCCTCTTCATTCTGTTGGCCACGATTTTATTTATTTTTTATTTCTTTTCCAACTTTTTTGCTACTCTCAAGTCTCTACGCTTTTGTTATTTTGCTCCTCTTTTCTTCTCAACAATAGACAACTAGGGCTCATCTTCATTTCACATATGTATATATTCTTTTTTATTATTTAAATTATTTCTTCTTCATATTCAAATACGTATACATTTAAATTGTTTGATTGTTGTGTATATTTGAACCATTTGGAAAATATGCATGCTCTTGCTAACTTTTTTTTTTAGAGTGAACCCGATCTAATTAGGTTGAGTTAAATATATAGATCATATTGACCCAATTCAACCCACGAACAATCCTACTAATCTCTATCTTAATATTATATATCAATCTTTGCATTATATTTTTGGACCAATACTAAAATAAAAAATATTTAAGCTTTACAAATAACTATAATACTTCAAAATTTTAAATTTAATTGGTTGTGAATGACAAACTTTTTTAATGTTTTTAGCTTTGGTTCAATAGGAGCAAATCTAAAAGATTAAAAATATAGAACCATCTTATATTTGATTAGTTCTTAACATCCATGAGATGCAGAGGTTTATTAACAATTGTACAGATTCAAAATGCCACAAAATGTTGGAAAAAGAACTTAGAAGACACATTCACATAAAAAAGAGATAATTTCATTAAAGTTTTCAACCCCGATATATAAAAACTTTGCTAAATGCACTATATATAGACTCCATCACTTATGCAACTTTGATTCATTTAAACCTCACCCGAGATTTTACGTACACAACCAATGTCATTGTAACACTCCATATTTTAATTAAACACATAAATTAATTTAAATAAAAAATAAATGGATATAAATATATATATTTGTACGAATTATGCATGTATAAATTACTTTAAATCAAATTAGTTATTGAGAAAAATAATCATTGTATTAAAAATATATATATATATATAATAATAATTTATTAATGTGTATAAGGTAAGAGATGTGTGAGAAAAATAAAACAAAATATTTATTAGAAAAATAATTGTTGTATAAAAAAAACTAATAATTAGAGCATGTGAGTTGGAAGATGGGAAGAAAATGTTATTTGAATAATATATGTGTACATACACATAATTAGAAGTGAATATCAGTGGCATGGAACGAAATAGTATATATATATGTATATAATAACATGGCCATTACTATGAGTATGGGAAATAAATGAAATTTCATTTTATAGGCAACATAAATATATGGCTTAAGTGTTAGGTGGGCAAAAGAATAAAATAAAATAAATCAGTAGATTATAATACATGGATACATGGTGATTAGGAGGTGTTAGAAGGACAATTTAGTAATTGTCCAATCTATATATATATACTAATTGTGGGTCAGCTGCTCACTTTCTTTTATCCCTCAATTCATTCTTCTATTTTGCACGTCTAGAACAAAAAAAATTTGCAGGAAAAGTGATTGAGACGAACAGAGAGGCAAGAAAGAAAAAAAAAGGAATGTCCATTTTTTTTTCAGATTCGACGCATAGGTAAGCTATTTCTCCCAATTCTTGTTACAAAAATGCTATATAAGCCGAGTACTACAAACTTAGGGATATAATTTGTATAGTATGGGGTGTTTTATAGTAGTACCCAAAAATAGGATATTCCCCTACCATGAGTAAAACTCAACAAAAATTATAGCAAAACACTCTTGCTGATAAGTAGATCCTAGATATATAGTTAGTTTTTGTCCATTTATCTTGTAGATTTTAAAATAAATATTCAAAGTTTTATAACCTTTGGATAAGCTTTTGAGTATATTAAGCCCAAATGAAACTTTGATTGAAACCCATAGGAATGTAGAGAATGAAAATACGTACCCCTCGACACCAAATTTGTAAATTTTGGATATCAAATGAATTTTTGATGAATGATTGACCAATGAGATTATTTATGAAAATTTAAGGAATTAAAGAAAAATATGATTTGGAAGCTTATTTATTTTATTTTTTGCTGTAAAAATATGGTATTTGAGTAGAAAATTAATTTTAAAGGTTATTAAAAATATTTGAGCTAATGCGTACCCATACGTCAGGTCTAATGCACGTATGTGATTAAATATGAAAAATAAATATATTAAAGATTCTTTCTAAAAATAAATTAAATGTGATTTGTAGATATAAATTGTTTCTGTGATAGGTTAACTGTGGTAAATTGGAACCTAGATTTTGGGAGTGGATATTAAAAATTGGTTAGACAATAATTTTGGTGAGTAGTAATTATTTTTAGTATTATGTAAATGGTGATATTATGTCAAGACCGTTGATTTTTATGAAACAAGAAATGATGCAAATGAAAATATATATTATATATGAAATGATGGATTATATATTACTGAATTTTACAGTAAATTTGAAAGTAGCTGATTATCGTACCAGGATGTGAGATAATGCCAACGAGGTTAAGTTATCGATATTCTGTGAGTATTTCTTTATCTTGATTATTTATATGATATTATAGATATAAAATGGATTTGAATGTAAACATGCTATTTGTATTGACATATTTGCATTTGGCTTGAAATTCATGAAATTTTATTTTCACGGTAACATGTTTTGGATTTGCAAGAACATATCTAAAATGCGATACCATTTCGATGGACTGAACCATGAAAAATAATACTTCTTATGTAATAATCCATGTGAGACTGAGCCATGAGAAGTATTAGCCTTTTTCTATGTGATAATCCTCGAAATGGTTGTGGAGCGCGTGATAATTAGAGGTACAGTTTAATATTGTTTAGGCTAGATAAAAAGTGAGACTAACTCTACTTCTGAAAGATGTGGATGTGCATGTATTTTAGTAAATGAGGCATTGAAAATAACATGATCACTATATTGAATGCATGTATATATGACTTAAATGTACATGATGAATTTAAAATATATGATCACTATATTGAATGCATGCATATATGACTTAAATGTACATGATGAATTTAAATATTTTATCTAATTTAATTTTCTGCATGATTATTTAAATGCATCTAAATGTTATAGATAAATATGATTCACTGGGCATGTTGTCACTCACTTATTATCTTTAATATTTCAGGAACAGATAGGAAAGGGAAGCCAACACAAGAAGACTAGTCGACTCTTTAGTTATTGTTGTGTGCGCAGGTTTAATTATTTTGTGGGCTGTATTTTTGTATAATTATAATTATTATTCTATATGTAATATCATCAGAGGGATTTGGATCTGTTTATACTAGTTAAGAGTGTGGAACTTTATAAATTATGAACTATGAGTTATGATTGATGATAGTCTGTGAAACATTATCTATTATGGACTTGTGGATTGATAATATGGTTTATCAGGTGTTAATATTCCTTTGGGATAAGTCAAAATCTGAGGGGAGACTGTCAAAATTTTTGAATGGATATTGAGTAGTATTGAGTGTAAGAGGTTGACATAGTATTATATACGTAAGGGTAGCATATATGGTATTATATGTCAGTCGTGACGTCACTGTTATGAAGTGGGTTGCGACAATATTGGTATCAAAGCCTAGGATTTTAAAAGCTTAAAAAGATAAAAGTTTTGTATGATGTTATATTTGCTTATATGGATATTTATGTTGATAGCTAATTTAGGCTAACAAGTACCAGGGATTTGATTTTGACAAAGTTTTATTTACTTGTAAATTTCAGTGCTGGAGGGAAAAACAAGCAAGATCAGCCATGGATCCTAATGAGACGTTGAATCAGACACTAGAAGCTATACTTGCCTCACAGCAACAGCAACAGGCACTGCTAGATACTCTATTGGCCCAGATGCAGGGCAACAGACCAGTTCCACAAATATGCTAGCGGAAGGGGAACAGAGTAGTGCGAGTGTTCCTGTGAGAAGTAGAACTGAACCACTTGTTGATCCTATTCCAGTCCAGGCTGAGGTGGCAGCACCGATGGATCCTAATGTTGAGAAAGATAGGTATGAGAAGGTAATGAAGGCCTTCAAGCATAGGGGTCCTACTGAGTTTCCAGGTGGGCTTGATCTTGAAACTACAGAAAGGTGGATGAACAGGATAGAAACTATCTCTGAGGATATGCAAGCTTCAGATGCAGAAAAGGTGAAATTGGCTTGATTCAAATTGGTAGACAAAGCAGATGACTGGTGGAGGTCGATGGGCACTAGAGGTGTGGAGGTTAAGTCATGGACTAAGTTCAAAGAGTTATTTTATGAATAATTCTATCCTAGGTGTGAGAAGGACAAGTAAAGAAATGAGTTCATGCATCTTACTCAGGAAAGTATAACAGTAAGGGAGTACAAGCAAGAGTTCAATCGATTAGCTTTATTTGCTTTAGAGATGGTAGCTACAGATGAGCTCCGGATGCAATGAATTAGAAATGGGTGTTGTGATTGCATCCGTGAGGGGTTAGTGTTAGCAGGGGTATAGACATATGAGTAAGCAACTAGATAAGCTGGGAATTTTGAGACTACCCAAGCTAATGCCAGAATGAGGAGAGCTGCTGCTACAGGGATGAAAGTGACATCGCCAATCACACAGAGTGCACTAGTAGGATAGATGTTCATTTGCAGCAGGGATGCCATATTATCAGAAGAGAAGCCTAGTGCTCAATAAGAAGCTCAGATATAATAGTCAAGGTAGCAAAATGGAGGCATTTGCAACTCCAGTTGCGATAAGGCCGACACCACCACTAGCATTACATATGGTAGGGAGAGGTGTACCACAGCCAAGGAGACCACAACAACAAACTAGGAGGAGACCTTATATGACAGAAGGAGGTACAAGATCTCAAGTTGCATCTTCTGCTTCTGGATCAGGTAGACCACCATTTATTTTCTTTAGGTGTGGGATGCCAAGACATAGAGCTTTTCAAAGTCTACAAACTGCAACCCAGAGATCTTCTACTGTCCAGGGAGGTGGGGCTGTAGCTGGGATACGTGAGAAGGCTAGAGCAGTAACAGAGCCTGATTCTGACTCTAGGAAACAACTCATTGAAGGTATTATTGATGTCTGTGACACTTCTATGTATGTTTTGATAGATGCTACGTCGACTTTATCCTTTATTATTGGTCATATGGTAAATAGACTACATTTGTCACCTGTTAGGACTAGCACACCTTTGATTTTGAGTACAACAGCTGGAGAAAGAATATATCCAAATATGATGTGTGAAAATTGTGTGGTAAAATATGACAATCATGAAATGATTGTGTGTCTTAGAGTTTTGAAATTTCTAGAATTTGATGTTATTCTAGGCAAGGATTGGTTGGTGGCCTATCATGCATGTGTTGATTGCTTTTCTAAAAGAGTAGTCTTTCAGATACTAGGTCAACCCTCATTTGTGTATAAAGGTATGACATCTTCACAACTTCCTACTCGAGGACGTATGGCTACTGATGAAGAAGTAAGAATGTTGGTTGGTATGTGTTCAATGGTGAAAAAGGCAAAAAACATCCAGTTAGTTGATATTCCTATAGTTTGTGAGTATCTCGACTTGTTTCCAAATGATTTGTCGGGGTTACCACCTATGCGGGAGATAGATTTTATTATTGAATTGATGCCTAGAACCAAGCCTATTTCCATTCCTCCATATCGAATGGCACCAAAAGAGTTGCAAGAACTTAAAGTGCAACTAGATGAGCTGATGACTAAAGGGTTTATTAACCCAAGTATGTCACCTTGGGTCGCACCTATATTGTTTGTAAAGAAGAAGGATGGAAGCTTACGGTTGTGCATTGATTATCATCAACTGAACAAGGTGACTATAAAGAATAAATATCCCTTTCTAGGCATTGATGATTTATTTGATCAATTGAATGGTGTTAAGTTCCTTTCTAAGATTGATTTGAGGTTTGGGTATCATTAGTTAAGGGTTCGAGAAGAAGATGTGCCAAAGACTGCTTTCAGAACCATATATGGTCATTATGAATTTCTTGTGATGCCTTTTGCATTAACTAATGCTCCTGTTATGTTTATGGATTTAATGTAAAGGGTATTTAAGCCATATCTTGATTAGTTTATTATTGTGTTTATTGATGATATCCTCATGTATTCCAAGACTCAAGAAGATCATGAGCAACATTTCCATATCACACTGAATACTTTGAGAAAACATAAATTGTACGCTAAATTTAGTAAATGTGAGTTTTGGCTGGATGAGGTGAAGTTTTTGGGTCATGTAAGTGCAGATGTTATTTCTGTTGATTCTGCTAAGGTTGAGACTATTATCAATTGGCCAAGCCCAACTACAGTGACTAAGATTTGTAGTTTTTTGGGTTTAGCTGGCTATTATAGAAAGTTTGTAGAGGGCTTTTCTAATTTAGCCGCTCCACTTACAAAGTTAACTAAGAAGAATGTACCATTTGTGTGGACCTCAGCATGTGAAGATGTTTTCTTGGAATTAAAGAAAAAGTTGACTACTGCTCCTATGTTAATACTTCCACAGCTTGGAAAGGAATTAGTAATATATACAGACGCAACACTGACAAGTTTGGGTGGTGTGTTGACGTAGGAAGGTCAAGTGATTGCTTATGCATCTAGATAGCTAAAGGTGCATGAAAAAAATTATCCTGTATATGATCTAGAGTTAGCAGTAGTGGTTTTTGTGTTCAAATTATGGAGACATTATCTGTATGGAGAAAGGTTAACACTGTATTTTGATCATAAAAGTCTGAAATATTTGTTTGACCAGAAAGAACTAAATATGAGGCAGTGTAGATGGCTAGAATTCTTGAAGGATTATGACTTCGCTTTGGAGTATCATCATAGAAAAGCCAATATTGTAGTAGATGCACTGAGTAAGAAACAAGAAGAGACTAGTGTGGTAGCTTTTCAAATAGCCCAGGAATGGCGACTTTTAGAGAGAGTGACTATGATGAGTATTCTCTCTGTAGAGACCCATATTGATATTTGTGCTCAGATGCATATCCAGTTGACAGACTCTCATATTTAGAAGATCAGAGAGTTACACCAGCATGATCTTGATTTGACGATGTATGAGACTTGGGCTGATAGTGCATATACAGTTGACTAGAAGAGAGGTCCTGATGATGTGTTGCGTTATCAAGGAAGGTTATGGATACCTGTTGATAGGGAGTTAAGGGCATCGTTGCTTGAAAAGGCACACAAATCTCAGTATACTATTCATCCAAGGTCTACAAAAATGTACCATGATATAAAGAGGACATTTTGGTAGCATGGGATGAAGAAAGATATAGCTGAGTATGTGTAGAAATGTAGTGTGTGCCAACAAGTAAAACCTGAGCATCAAAGACCTGGAGGTCAGATGCAACCCTTACCTATTTCAGAGTGGAAATGGGAGCATATTACTATAGGTTTCATTATAGCGCTGCTTAGATCTCATGGTACATATGATGTCATATGGGTTATTGTTGATCGGTCGAGTAAGTTTGTATATTTTCTTCCGATGAACACTAGATACTCGACAGACCGATTGAGCAGGTTATATATTCGAGAGATTGTGAGATTACATGGGGTGCCTATTTCTATTGTGTTGGATAGAGATTCGCGGTTTACATTGAGATTTTGATAGGTTATGCACTCTTGATTTGGTACCCATCTCCATCTCAGTATAGCATTTCACCCACATACAGACGGTCAAACTGAGAGGGTGATTCAAATGTTAGAAGATATGCTCAAATCGTGTATATTGGAATTTTGTGGGACTTAGAGTAAATATTTATCTTTGTGTGAGTTTGCTTATAATAATAGCTATCAGGCTAGTATTGAGATGGCACCATATGAGGCTTTATACGGTCGACCATGCAGATTTCCAAATTGCTGGTATGAAGTTGGAGAATCATAGTTGTCGGGGCTAGAAGTTATTGTAGATCGCACATAAAAGATCACACAGAAAAGATTAAGCAGATTAGGCAAAATTTGAAGAAAGCCCAAGATCGTCAAAAGAGTTATTTTGATTATCGGCATAAACCGTTAGAGTTTGAAGTGTGTTACCAAGTACTGTTGAAGGTTTCTCCTCAAAAAAGCCAAATGAGATTTGGAGTGAAAGGGAAATTAGCTCTATGCTTTGTACAACCATTCGAGATTCTAGAGAGGATTGGTCCTGTTGCATACAGACTTGCTTTACCTTCTTAGTTGGCCCATGTTTATAATGTGTTTCATGTGTCTATGTTAAGAAAATATTATTGAGATCCAACACATGTTCTAGATTTAACACAAATACAAGTTAGGAAGGATACGACATATGAGGAAAAGCGTATTCGAATCATAGCCAGAGGAATACAAAAACTACGTGTAATACCCAATAATTTTGTCAACAAAAGAAGATATTAATGAAATAAAATTAAGAAGAAATTCTAAAATGATTAGAGGAAAATAAAAGGATTACCTAACATTTGATTTAAGATTAATCAATCTATCAAATATTATTTGTATAAGAATTATTTTGTAATTATACAAATAATAGAACAATTATTGAA
>JAJIYU010013516.1:0-13815 GCA_030144865.1 Tinospora cordifolia
ATCATATAATAGTCATTTAAAACATGTTTTCACACATTTTTACATTTATTTCATAATTTTTAAAATTCATTTTCGAGTTGTGTGCGTTTAAAAACTCCGGGGTGTTACACATCAAATCCATGAAAGCTTCCGGGGCATTGGTCAAACCAAAGGGCATCATGGTGAACTCGAAGTGTCCATACCTTGTCCTAAAGGCCATTTTGTGAATATTAGACTCTCGGACCCTCAACTGATGATATCCCGACCTAAGATCAATTTTAGAGAAATGTGTGGCTCTTTGTAATTGATCAAATAGGTCGTCAATCCTTGGTAAAGAATATTTATTCTTTATTGTAGCTTGGTTCAACTTTCGGTAGTCGACACATAATCTCAAGGAACCATCCTTCTTCTTCACAAACAACACTGGAGCTCACCAAGGTGATTTACTCGGCTTGATGAAACCTTTCTCCCTGAGCTCATCCAGTTGAGCTTTCAGCTCAAATTAATTCTATTGGCGCCATTCTGTAAGGAAGCATGGCTATAGGGTTGGTTCCAGGGTGAAGTTCAATCTTGAGCTCTAACTCTCTAGCTGGTGGTAGTCTCGATAAGTCATCTGGGAACACATCCCTGTACTCGTTAACCACAACTAAGTTTTGAATCTTCTTCAAGTCTATTGGTTCTTCTTCTGTGAGCTCCTCGAACTCATTTGTTTGCCTTAGATAGCTTAACAAGGCTAGGGTTGGACTCCTCGGTAGTCTCCGCATATCTCCGTTGATTTTAAAGATTTTCCCAGAAGGTAGGGTTATGGTTACTCGTCTTTTAGGACAATCTATTTGGGCTTGGTACTGGTCTAACCAATCCATCCCCAAGATCACATCATATCCATAAAAAGGTAAGGTACATAGGTTAACTATCAAAAGTTTATCCCCAAACCTTAGGTTACAACTACACATTTTTTTTGAAGTCACAGTGGTCCCTATTGGTGTGGACACATTCAAAGTTATAGGCATTGTTTTTGTTACAAGTTGTAACCTATCAGCTAGTTCTTTAAAAATAAAGGATTTTGAGGCACCCGAGTCAAACAATAGTTTCACAACAACACTGAATAACAGGAACGTACCTTCCACTACAGGGACTTTGTCTTCCTGGGTGTCAACCGCGAACACTCTAGCCTGGTTTTAACCACAGCCTTGGTTTTGCCCCTGATTGGCATTTTGATTCTGTCTGGCTTGAGGACGCCCATTCTAACCTCCTCTCTGAGTATTCTGTTGTTGCTAGGGAGCCTGAGCTAGTGCTGTTGGACAGTTTCTAGCAAGATGTCCCCTTTGTCTACATAAGTAGCACAATCCCAGTCTCTTAGCCTGCTTTCGTGCCTCATCCTTGTTCTATCCCTGTTTTTGTGATGTGTTCCCACCATTCTTACTTTTCTTTTGAGCCCCTTGATTATTTTCATTCCCAGGCCTCTTATTCTTTCCCCTCAACTTTTGTTCCAAGTTGAGTTCTTGCTCCAGAGTTAGCGCATTTTCTACAACACCCCTGTAAGTCTTTAAGCCCAGATTCTTCACAATCTTTCGTATCTCCATCTTGTAACCCTGTGCGAATCGGTTGGCTTTCCTTTTTTCCTCCCTGATCAGATCTGGTGAAAATTTGGCTAGTTCAGTGAACTTCCTCTCATATTTGGCTACAGTCATGTCCCTTTGATTCAATTGAACAAAGTCCTCCTGTAGCTTGCTCAGGTTTGCTTCTGGAAACAACTTTTCATAGAAGATCTCTGTGAAGTTCTCCTAGCTCATAGCATCAACATCTGTATTTGGGTCCCTCCTCATCATTTGCCACCAACTCCTGGCTGGTCCCTTGAAGTGTTGCGTGGCTAGTGCCACCCGTTTTGACCTAGTTACCTTCAGCACATTAAGAAATTTCTCCATCTCTTGATACTAGTGGTCTGTCGAGATGTAGTTTGTAGTACCATCAAATGAAGGAGGATGGAGCTTCTGTAGCTCTATCAGCATCTTCCTATGTTTCTCGTCTTCCAATCCCTCCTGAGCCCTCTGATGTTCGGGATTTTGGGCCACAGGTGCTGGCTGTTGAACCTGGATAGGTTCCTGTACTTGAGGCTGTGGTGCCACCTGAGGGATTATCTGTGGAAGTGCCCTCAATAGTTGATCCAACACTCTCTACGACATCTCATTCATCATGGCCTCCATTCGCGCCTCCATTCCAGCAGGCAGTTCCTGTTCCCGTTGTTTGGTCTCATCAGAGGTGGTGGATTGAGTAGCGTACCTTCTTGCTCCAACTATTGTCTACAAATTTAACACCTTGTCAGTATTCGCCTTGTCAAGTGTTCGTACTATCATGACTCTAGATTCATGTCTCTAGGTTCTCGATTTTCTCAGTGGCCTAAAGGTTTTTCTTCTAGGTTTTTTTCATGCATGTGTACAGGATTTGGTCTTAAAGCAAATAAGTAGTAAAACATGCATATCACACAATCATGCAGTCAAGCTAGCACAACAAGGTTCCAAGCTTCCACCTAAGCTTTCAGGTTCAAGTGTCTCATACCACTCTACCCCTTCCACTTAGGCTTTCACTTAGAACAGAGTCGCACCTAAACAATTTCACAAATGGCTCGATAACTAAGGTTCCCGAGCCCACTATGCTCCACCGTCCCATACCAGCGAGCATAGAGAAACTCGTTCTGCCAGAGTTACTGATCATTCACCACACATGGTCCATCATTCTTCGAGTCCAGGCTTCCTCCATACCCTTGAATTTCTATGCATCCCATATTACATAGAAACCGAAAGGTACAGAAGCTTCCCGGTCTCGTGTCCTGATCAAACAATTTTCTGTTTTCACACAAGTTTTCATCTCTAGCCTATGCCCTAGAGATTTATGCTTTTGATCCACTGTGCCACCCTGTTTCTACCTAGGGTCTTTTTCTGGACCTAAGGTTCAATTTGGTTGACTCACAACTTCTGTCTAGTCAAGATACCACATTTGGCATCTTTTTCGACCTCTATTCACTTTCTTGCCCTAATTTTCTACCTTCTAGTTTTCTTTTATAGAAAATAACGGTATTCTTCAACTCAAACCACTCGTATAAGCTGGTGGGACAACCTCCAGATCGGGCGGCGAGACCGAAGTCTGCTTAGCAACCGCACTTTCTAGGGTAGGATAACCCAACTCCCTTTCAATGTTTAGCTTTACTCGGGACAAGGGTTACCCACTATCAGCTCATCTTGTAGTCTTTGTATACAAACAAAACATTTGAAAACATTTCTTTCCTTTTTGAAAACACTTTTTAAAACGTTTTTTTCCAATTTTCAAAAATAGAAGGTACGACACTAAAATTTCAATCTAATTCAATATGAAACCCTAATTTGAGTTTCTAATTCTTTGTCAAGCAACTAATGTTTGACTTTCTATTTCTAGCCTAATCAACACATGTTTAGGCTTAACTTTCTATTTCTAGCCCAAGGCACTTAAAGCCTAGGCTCTGATACCACCTTTGTAACACCCCAACCCCCATATTCTTTGAGTGTTGGACATAACCACCATTATTTGATAGTGGACTTAACCATTTGGTGAGTTGGGTCATGTTACTTTACAAGTGACACACACTTGACAATCTATTTTTCAATACCTCATGCATTAGAATAGATTCAAGAATACAAATATCATTCAATAAAATCAAGGCAATTAGAGATACAGAAAAATTCAACTTCTTTATTCATAAAAAGAAAATACATAACTTTATAATGTAAACTATTACATTGTTGATCAAATAAATTCATAACCTCTAAAATAAAATAAAATTTCAGCGGAAGACTTATTCAAAATTGGGCAACATGTCTTTACATTAAAAAGAAACTTTAAGAAATTAGAAACTTGCTAAAATCCAAATTCCATGGTCTTCATAATTTAATTTCTTGAAAAAGAAGATGAAGGGGTGAGAACAAAGCTCAATAGATCTTTTTCAAACAACCATTTTTCAAATTCAAAACAATAACATATTCATATTTCAAACACTTGCATACATTAGGCGTTTCAAACACCCATTTGTTTAAAGTTGAGATTTTAGACCAAAAGAGTTTTGAAGCCCTTGAGGTTCTTAACAAAGTACCTCCTTAGAGTGAAATATAGCCTTTCTTAGCCAATTTCATTGGACTCTTGGATTTCAAGGGACTTTACTCACCAACCAAGTATTTTGGCCTTATAACCATATGAACTAATCATATGAAAAGAACATCCATAGCAACCCACATGTGTGCTATGATGGTACGTGGTTATTATCACCATCATCTTTGTTAAATCATATATTCTTGAATCATAAGATAAATTTCAGAACATGAAACTAAAATAAATAAATTCAGCATATGATCAAACTGAAAATTTAATCATGGAACATTCAAAATCATGCATCATATTTTGAAATAAAGCCTAAGCACGATACTAAACATGGCATGATTGTTATGCATGCATAATTCGAACAAGAATCAAATCTAAAACTGAAATACATTTTAGAATGCTTAAGCTGAAATTATTCTTGATTTCAAAAGCCAAACAACCAATGAACATGTTAGAACTTTGAATAAGAAAAAGGGGTGTAAGAGAAATCACTTCCACCTTGAGATGTAATTTCCCCAAAGTTTGGACAAGAGCTCTCAATGTTCAAGCACTAAGAAAATCACCCAAGAAAAATCCCCAAACCAAGAACTTCTCCACTCAAGAGGGAAAAGAATGCTGAGAAGGGGGTGTCAAGAAGAGGGCTTAGAGAACAAGAGGAAATCTTTACTCTTGTTTCTTGGGATGAGTTGAATTGTGAGCATGGGGGGTTTATATAGGTTTCAAAAGTATATAGAATGGCAAGTTTGTGGTGTTCTCATTGTAAGAAACTTGCCATTTCTTCAAAATTTTGTGCCCCCCAAGTATAGGAGAATAGCAAGTGCATTTAGGCAATTTTTGGAAACATTTTTATTGATTTTATTCGGATTTTCATTTTTTATTTCGGAGCAAACGATCCTAGCAGTCAGATCGTTCTCGATCACAGCGGTAGATCACAGATCATGCGAGTTCGATCTAAGCTGTTGGATCTTCCTCGAGCACGACGTTCGATTTGTGATTGATCAGAATACGTCTTTCTGGGCCGTTGGATGTGCATCGATCACAGTGTGCGGATCTCGATCGTGATCAACGAATTCCGTCCAGGCCGTTGGATGATCTTCGATCGCGGTGTGTTCGCAATCTCTGACTGCGCCTTTGATCTAGCCTATTGGATGTTTCTCGATTGCAGCACGTTCGCGATCAACCCTTGCGCCTGAGCTATGAGCCGTTGGATTTGATCGATTGAACGTGGGCCATTGGATTTGGCTGATTTGGTGCATTCGGGCGTCGATTTTGGTTGTGATCGTGACCGTGAGATCTTAGATCGTGTGGATGATGTATTTCTGGCCGTTGGATGTAGTTTCTAAAACCAAAATCACTTTCTAAGGTTGCTATTATCTGAATTTTGCTAATTAGACACTTTCAAATTGATGAAAACTTGGTTTTATTGCACAAATCATTCTATTTTATGGACTTACTAATATCTTCCCATTTCTAATTATTTAATATTATATTTATTAGATATTTTTTATTTCTTTAATATCTTTAATGCCAATAATTAAATAATCTACACTTTCCATTTCCATATATTTTATTTATTTTATATTTTATTTTCAGATAATTATTTATGTAATTATAAATTGATGCTTATATAATTTTATACTTATTTTTTTTATAAATATAAGCATACTTCATTTTTATTCAATTATGTATATTTTCTATATACATATTCTTATAATATGTAGTTTTTAACATGCTTATTATATTCTCACATAATTTACCCTATAAATATATGTCTATACCTATATACATTTTTATTCCTATTCTTTATTTCTTAATAAATGAAAGCAACTCATTAAATTTTATAATTAATTATATTTAATTGATATTTCCATTAAGATACTTTCATTTGCCTTAGAATTTTTTTTCTCAACGAATTTTTTATTTCATTAATAACTTTTGTTGACAAAATATTGAGGTGTTACAATTAAGATATAAAGAGATTATCAAACTCGGAAAAATACATGGAATTCTGTACGAAATCGTGTTCTAGCTAGTAAAATAATGATATTCACTACCATAGTAATGCGTGATTTGCCAAAAAGAACTAGTAAATATACTGTGTTCTAGTTACCGTGGTAATACACACCTCTACTGTGATAACGCGTAGAATTGCAAAAAAATGATTATGTAAAGTTTTCAAACGCATAAGCTCATTCTAAAACCATTACATACAAAAATTGTGTCCAAAAAATGAGAAGAATAGAAAGAAGTGGGTTTAGGAAAGAATTCTACCCAGGAAACAATGCTAAGGATTTCTAAACCTATCCAATGCAACCCTAACTCTATATAAACCCAGCAGAACTATCTTCCAAGTCACCTCTTATGCAAACCCAAGAATTCACTTTCTTTTCTTTCTCTCCTAGTCGTCTTCTTGATATTCTCTCATTCCCTAGGCATCTCACACAAAACCTATAACACGTAGACATCACTTATGTGTGTATAAGCACGTATTATACACATACATATAGGTGTGCTTAATGTCACGTGAAATAAAAAATTATAATTTATAAAGAAATCTAAAAAATAAAAAATAAATAAATTGGAGTAATTTGAAATAATAATAATAATAATAGTAATAATAATAATAATAATAATAATAATAATAATAATAATAATAATAATAATAATAATAATAATACATTAAGATTAAGATAGAATTATAAATAATAGGTACGTGTGTGTGTATGTATTTAGTGGGTTGATGAATGAAGTCAGAAATTGGAAAAAAGGAAGTCTTTTGATCAAAGTAAGAGTAAGTAAATAAATAAATAAAAGAAGAAGAATAGGTCTTGATATATAAGTGTGCATGAGTTAGCACATTTGGAAAAGTGTAACACCCCGCCTCATGTGTCCCAAGCCCAAGTCATCCGAGTGTGTTTTCTTTCCATTTTTGGCCTGCTTAGAAAGCGAGCCTCGTGTTACATAATTCACTTTCCTTTTTTGTTATCATATCCTTGGGACATTGTGAATACTTAGAACTCATGCCATAATTCAGAAAAATAATATTTAAAAACATCTAATAAAATAATTAATTATTAACTTGTTATTTCCTTTTTCATGAATAATAATACCAACATCATGATATAAAGAAAAATTTAATATCATTAATAAATTTAAAATTTCAAGGGTATAATGCATCTCAAATAACTTCAAAATTTTAATAAAAATAACTTGTACCAACATGCCTACAATTTAATAGAACTTCTAAGAAAGATAATCTAAGAGAAATTCTAGTAGTTTCTGAATCTCAATTTTCTGACAGATTAAAAGGAAGTGTGAGCTTACACACCCAGTGGATTATTCCAAAAATTTAACTTATTATTTCAAAACAAATATAACATGCCTAACAAATACTTAAAGAGATTAAGTGGTTCAAATAGTAGTTTGTTACAACTGACATTAAGGACCCAAGGAAAATACTCCCTAGTGTACAACACCTCAGCCCTCGAGACTTCCAATGCGGTTTAACCACATGGCGGGCCGAGGTCCGATTATAATTACAAGTACACAACTTGTCTTTCTAATTCAATTATTGCATGCCTTATTTAATTAAAAACTTTCACTAAGGTAATTGCTCAAGAGATAAAAAGAAACTTTTTAAATCTTTATTGATTTAATAAAAGTGGGTATTTGACTTCAAATTTAAGGCTGTGTTTGGTTGCACGGAAAATAGACATTTTCTCGGGAAAATTTTTATTTTCTTGAGAAAATCATATTTTCTGCTGTTTGGATGGACAAAAGGGTGAGAGAAAAAATTTTAAAAATTTTCTCACCTCCACCATTTTCTCACCATAATTTTCTCAGCCTAAAGGGTGGGAAAATATAATTTTCTCATGAGAAAATTTTTTGTACATAAATTTAAAAAATAACTACCTATAACTAACTTTTATTAAATTTTCTTATGTCCAACCAAACAACCATGAGAAAATTTTCTTAAGAAAATGATATTTTCTCAAGAAAAATTTTCTTAGCAACCAAACACAACCTAAACTTCTAAAAAGAAAGAGTACACAACTCAAAATAGAAACTTGCAGTGAAAGTTCAAAACTTGGGCAACATACTCTTACATTAAAATAAAAATAAAAACTTTCTAAATGTAAACATTCTAAGCCTTTGTATACTTCATTGTTTAATTCGATTCCCTGAAAAGATGAGAGAAAATAATTTGTAATTATTGTTGTAATTCAGACTGAAAGGGGATCTAATCCCTTGATCTTCTTATCTAAAATACCTCCTTTTAAGTGGAAAGATAAATCTTTATGTCACATTCCATTAGATTTAGAGTCACTTGCCCATAGTCCAAGTACTTTGTGCTACGCCCAATACACATAGTACGACAAACCATATACCCACAATATATGTAAAGAACACTCTTAGTATACCTTTGGATCACTATGACAATACATGGTTCTTAGTCTCAACTTCTTTCATTTAGCTCTAATGTAATACCCTGAAAATCCTATACTTAATGAAATGAGAAATTCAATATTAATTGGATGAAATTTGGGTAAGAAATGAAACTGGGTCCATTTTAAGGGCAAACATAGCAAGTCCAAAATCATCATTTAGTGACCCTTAGGACCTTAGAATGACTTGAAGTTTCATGAGATGACATGAACTAATCAACTAAACAACATATCCAAAAATTAGCACAATTGGCCAAGAATTAGGGTTTCATTTACCTAATACCCTTTAGTAGAGTTTAAATTAGGAAAGTAAACGAAATGAAAATCACCTTAGTCAAAATGATGATTTGGAAATGTGTATTAGTTTATTATGAACACAAAAATATATATTAAAGTCCTTAATTACTATTAAATAATGATATATGAATTTTTATTAAATTCATGTAGACCCATGAATGCATGACCACCCCTAAAAATGTGCAAACCACATGGGTGGAACGCCATGATCATGGATATCCTCACCCTACCCAACCTCAATGAGACGTTTTCCTTATTTGAAATCATGTAGAATGATCCCATGTGTCATGCAAATGATCACGTATGCCCATGAGACATCCTAGGGTGTTTAGAAACAATGAAAATTGATCTCCTGTACACCCACAAATGATCATATGTATCCATATTTCATACACCCAAACCGGCCCTTGCATGTATACATGTGTGTGCACACATGTGACAAAGAGAAGTTTCTAAAACCTAAATGGTGCACTCTCAAAACCTTAGCCGTCCCCTTGATGCTCACACAAACCAAAATAAAAATTTTAGAAATAGAAAACAAAGGTGGATCCATTATCTTGTGAGATTCCATGATAAAATGCCCCAATTGACCTTTATTTTGTGCATCACTCAAAACAAGCTAAATTAGAGTGTCTCCTTAAGCCAAAATGGAAATCTTAGACCATGATCTTGTGTCCACCAAGTATGATGTGGTACACCCAAAAAGCCTTGCTAGCATGACGTCCCAAGGGTGGAAATTAGGAAGCAATATCTTGCTCAAATGCTTGATGCCCAAGTTTGAATGGGATAGGAAAGATTCTTGGTCCACTTCCTAAACTAGATTAGAAACACGCCATACTCACTAGATCATATCCCTAGCTGATTTAGGAGATGTTCTAAATCTGATTTTATGCTCAAGGAAAGAATTCCCTACTCAAAAAATGCTAAAATAGGAAAGTTTCTACACATGCTTATGTCATGACTAAACAAAGGAACTAACTAGGAAATGTTGCTAAGTGCCATGATCTAACTCCTTATGGACGTCCCAATTGATTTGAATATATTCCAAGACTGATTTGATGCTCACATATAGATGGAAAACTAAACAAGAATCCTATGGGTACTCAGACTTAGATTGGAAATCATAGTGGTCTCATTATCTCAAGCTATGAGCACACTTGCCCTATTCAAGCAAACCGTCCCCTTTAACTATGGAATGTTGCACAATTTGTGAGCTGCCCAAGCTACCCAAGATGTACCCCTTGTGCTCTTGAAAATATATATAAACCCCCCTTGTGCACACTTATTCTTTATTCCAAAGCAAAGAGTTGACACTTCCCTCTTAGCTTGTTCTAACCTTCTTCTTGGCAACCCTCTTATTCTTGAGTGGTCTTAAAGTATTCATGAGTGTTGAAGTGTTTGATTGAGTGTTCTTAAGTTATCTTTGAAGTGCTAGAAGTGTTGAAGAAAGGAACTTCTGCTAAAATTTTGAGAAAAAACTTCATAAGGTGGATGAGATTTTCTATACTTCTACTTTACTAGTTTGAGTTTCTAGCATATTCATGCATCTTTTGTTTTTAGTTTAGCATGTTTATTTTCAGTTTTCAATATGTTTGATCATGATTTAAATTTTGATTATCATGTATGCATGTTTTAAGTATTCATGATACTATGCCATATCTAGTTTCCATGCTCAGGTTTGATTTGAATTATAAAGCATGCTATGTATTGTTTTTATGCTCTTTGAATGTTTTATTCTTAATTTTATTCTTAATTTTTGATTCATGAATATGTGAGAATTAAGATTAAGACTTTGAAGTTATGAACCACGTACTGTCATAGTAATCTAAGTGATGCTATGGTTGTTCTTTACATATACTTAGTGTATATGGGGCTCATCACTGTCTGTGGATGGGTATAACCAAAAGTACTTGGAATGTGGACATGAGATCTTCATTCCAATGGAATATGACAAGATAAATTGTTTTTCCATCCAAGAGTGGAGTGCTTTGATAAGAACATCAAGGGATTATAACCTCTTTCAGTTTTAATGTCAACAATAACCAAAGAACATGGTACTAAACTAAAATAATGAAGTGGAGGTTCTAAAAATCACTTCCAACTTGTTTTGTAGTTTTTTGAAAATTCGACAGAGTTTCCACAGTTTAAGCACTGCCAGAACGCTAAACTATTCAAGAATAATAACTTTTCACTTAAGAACACTCAATAAGAAAGGAAAAGTGAGAGGACGTGCCAAAAAGAAGGCTTAGAAAAACAAGAAGGACTTGTCCGCTCTTGCTCTGGGATGAAAAAAAGTGAGCATAGGGGGTCTTTTATACAAATTTTTTTTGTGCACATAGGGGGGATGGTTTGGGAATCTTTGCATTAGCCACTTACTATTTCCCTTGAACAAATTTTTGGCATGTAGGACCACTAGGGTTTCCTCTCTTGTGTGCATACACATATGGTTTAGGCAAGTGTTCCTTTAGAGTTTCCTTTTTATGTGTGAACACAATCTTGTTCTTGAAACCACTTGCTATCTCTATTTGGACATCAATCTAGGTGTGAGAGACTTTCTAAGTGTGGTTTATTCTCTTTTGTGCTCAAGTCTAATTTGTCATCATAGGAAACTTTCCAATTTATTTTAGTAATTGATTCCTTTTCTTGTGCACACCAAATCAACAAGATTTGACAACCTTATATTTTTAATTAGAAACTCTTCTAATCTCGCTCCTTGGGTGTTTAGAAACATTTTTTTAGCAACTTCTATTCTTGAATTAGAAACTTCTTATCTTATTCGTTGGGTGTTTACAAACATTTTTTAGTAACTTCTATTCTTGGAAGTCATGTGAGTAAGGCTATATTTCCTTTTCTTTGTGAGTGTTCACCAAGCAAGGACAAACTTGACACTTTGCATGGTTTGTTTTTGGTGCCATAATATGAGCATGGAAACTTTCTAATTTGGATCATGCCTTCTTATTTTGATTTCTTGGACGTCTTTGTGTGCATGGGCTTAGGTGCACATGACCATGGCACATTGGAACTTCTATTTTCTGTATTGAGCACACATGAGCAACTTCCCAAATTGATTTTAGAAACTTTCCTCTTTTCTTTCTTGCTTGCTTGGATGTCAAGGTAAGGGTCACATGATTATTGTAACTCGTGTACATGGGATCATCTTTTAGGGTTTCTAATCATGCACAAAGACGGCTAGGCCTTGTTCATGTGCAATGCACATGCTTAGGGCAATTAAGGGATTTCTCATTCCACCCTTTGGTGAGCCATGCCTATTGGCATTTGTGGCATTTGTCTCACACTTTTGGGTTCACATGAATTGAACAAAAATTCATAACTTATGTTTGGCTAGGGTTTTCTGTATTTTCTTTCCTAATTCCCATTCCACTGAACCATATTAGACAAATGAACTCTTAATTGGACAAATGAAATAAATGTTGGATGCTCGGATTATGCGAGGTGTTCATTCCATTTTATTTTGTTTCTTTTTCTTAATTTTCACTCCCTGTAGAGGTTTTTGAGCAATTAAACTTGTTAATTGATCCCTAAAATGAATTTGGTTTCATTTATCATTTTATTTTATTTTGTACAAAATTTTCCGGGTATTACACAATGTTCCAACCCTTAGGGAGAGATCAACTACTAAAACTCAAACCCATCACTTTTGGTGTGGGGTCAACTTCGAAGCCTTAGTTCACATCCAAAATTCCTAATTGGAATACTCATGATGAAAATTCGCCATCATGATGATACATGGTTAAAATTTGTTCTTAATCTTTGATTTTGTATATGAAAAAATAACATCCATGTAAATAAATTGAACTTAAATAACATTAAACATACGAGCATGGTAACATAGGATATATCAACACGAATCATGCATCATTAATCTGTAATACCCTGAATTTTTTATATTCAATTAAATGAAATTTATCATCAAATCAGTACAATTGGGTGCAAAATGAAACTAGACTCATTTCAGGGCTAAATTTAGCAGGTTTCAAAACTCTCATTTGGTGACCCTTAAGGACCCAAATTAACTTGAAATGAAGTAAGGTGACATGAACCAACTAATTGGACAACATATTCGAAAAATTAGAACAATTGGTCAACGTTGGGGTTTTCATTTGCCAAACGCCCTTCAAAGGGTCCAAATTAGAAATAATTGTCAAAATGACCCGAAACGAAACAGGACGACACGAATTAACAAAATAAACATCATATCCAAAATTTAGAACAATTGGTTAAGATTTGGATTTTCATTTCATAGTGCCTTCAGTGGGTTCTAAATAAGGAAAGTAAATGAAAACTAATTTGGCCAAACCATATATCGAAATTCTTAATTTTTTCATGTGATTCCAAAACTATAGGTTATAAATCATAATTCTTTGTGAACAATAAGATATTAATTTTTGTCAAATTTTGTGAACCCATGAGTGGTAATGAGGTCATCATGACATAAACATACACCCTAACATGTGTAACTCACATGGGTAAAACATCGTGATCGAGTGGACCCTTACCCAATCCAAAACTCCATGGGATGTTCCTTTATTTGAATCTACGTAAAATGATCTGATGTACCATTTAAATGATTTAGTGCACTCACATATATGGTGCATTACCCATGATTAGGAATCAAGACAAAACGATTCCATGTACCAAAGAGAATGATCAAGTGGGCACCCACATAACCCAAAAAGGTCCCAACCATGCACATGTAAGTGTGTGCACTTGTGAGCAACCAAATTAGAAGTGTTAAATGTCTAATTAGAGCCAAACCCTAGCCATCCCTTGCTGTCCACACGATCAAAATTAGAAGTTTCCAAAATTAGAAGCTTTCCTTCTCTTTTGGCGTCAATGCAGGGAAGAGACCATGTGGTGCACCAGCCCTCATGTAAGCTTGATTAGAATGTTTCCATGAGCCAACATTGGATTCCTAAGACCATGATCTAGTGTCCTCTCAAGGCTGATA
>JAJIYU010013517.1:0-13824 GCA_030144865.1 Tinospora cordifolia
ATCAAATGGACTTAGTAACTAAGGCAAGGTGAATGAACATGTGTAAACTATTCTTGACTAGGTCAAGTAATTGATTAACCAATGATATAGAATTAGAGTGAGCCAAGTCCCTTATTAATGTCAAGAAGTTGCATCGATTTCGCAGGACCCAGTGCTAGCGGGACGCGACCGGTCGCGAGAGGAGCGCCAGTAGCGGAGCATCCCTGTGAGTAATGTTTTCTAACTCATTCCTTAGAGCTTGTTATTCTGTGCATTGTGAAAATGGCATTACATATTATGATGAACTTGCATCGTTTAAATGAGTCTTAAATGAAAACTGCACCGAATGTCGAGGTCCGGGAGCGGGTTAGGGTATTGGATGCGATAGAGCAATTAGGGCGAGTTGTGACCTTGGTAGTTACCACCTAGCATAGAGTGCCTATTGAGGGGTTCTGTGGGCCTATGATGATGGCAACGGCAATAAGTCCTAATCGGGTCATCACGATATGCCTAACTGTCTGCACTTCGCTCATGTATTGATTGGGCTCCCATAGAGCATCGAGTGACCACCTAGCACAAAGTGCCCTGAGGGGGGTTCTGTGGGCTCTGATTTGGGTCGTCACCTCTACACCTAACCGTCGGGTTTCTCCCGCTCGAGTGTTTTTAGTCGCCTCGGAGAGCTTGCGAGCCTCGGCGAATGTTTTCATTGTTTAACTATTTTTAACAAAGGTGCACGATTGCATTATGATTTTGAATTGTGTTTACTGTTGCATTCACTTGCATAATGCTATTGTTCATGCATCCATGGAACATGTTTTAACTGTGGAATACTTGTTTTAAGTTTGAATTAGACTGCATTACTCACTGAGCCGCCGTGGACAATTAGGCTCACTACTCTAACATTTCAGGTTCTTCAGCCGCGGATAAGGGCAAGGGAGTGGTCATCGCGTAGGACTGCCCTCTCTTACTCTTTTGGGTAGGACTTCTTGTATTTTCCTTTCTGTTATTATGTTTTGAGGGTTAGGATCTATGTATAGGGGTGAGGATAACCTGTATATAGTAAACAGTCTCTCCCGTTGCTATACATGTGTAATGACCCATTTTGGAAATATGAAGTTCTTATTGGTGTTCGTATGTTAAATTTCTTCTACATTCCTTATGATTACTCTAATAGTGTGTAATGTTGTGTTGTAGGTTGAGGCTTAACAGTGTCTTGGCAAGCTCGGCTTGCGAGCGGGTTTGTTAGGACACTGTGCCGGTCGGTTCGCCCTTCATCCTAGGGAAGGGGTCCCGACATTAGTTTTTACTTTTTTTCTAATACTCACACTAATTAATGTTGTTGCTGAAAATCACATATTGCCATTTAATACGCACATTAATTTATATAATACCCATAAAAGCATGTATTTTTTATTTATAATTCATTAATTGGTACATGAAAATACATGTTGACTCTGTCGACTCAATGTCCAAAAACACAGGTTGTTATAGTCTCCCCTCCTTAGAACAAATTTTGTCCTCAAAATTTACTAGGGTAACAAAAATCAAGAAGCGACTCTTACAATCTTAGGGAAATGACTCATCATGTAGTTTTTTTCGCTACTAGGTGTCCTCCTCGGCACCATGAAACTACCAATGCATACGTACCATCAATGTCTCCTTGTTGCATAGTTTCTTCACGGCTCGATCAATGATAAATACTGGAGCCTCATCATAGGTACAATCCTCTCGCAATTCAACATGTCTCCAATCTACCACGAGCGAGGGGTCGAGATAGTACTTCTTCAACATCGACACATGAAATAAGTTGTGTACTCCTGCTAATGAGGCGGTAATGCCAATCAGTAAGCAACAGGACCTATCCTTTCGAGGATCTCAAAAGGTCCAATATATCTCAAAGCGAGTTTCCCCGAAATACCAAAATGAATTTGCCCCTTCTGAGGAGAAATTCAAAGTAGTACATGATCACCAATGTCAGACTCAAGGATATTTCTCTAGTTATCTGCATAACTCTTTTGACGATCCTGAGCTACCTTCATGTTCTTACAGATCTGTTGGATTTTCTCATTTTGCTCCAGGGCCCAAAACTATTACATCACCAACCTCGACCTAACAAGCTGGCGATCAACAAAGTCAACCATATAATGCCTCAAATGGCGGCATGTCGATACTCGCCTAGTAGCTGTTATTATATGCAAACTCACACAATGCCAAATGATCCTCCCAGCTACCACCAAAATCAAGGACAAATGCACGATGCATATCCTCCAAAATTTTGATCACTCTCTCAAACTAACCATCGGTCTGTGGATGAAAGGTTATGCTTAGGTTTACTCTAGTCCCCAATTGACTCTGCAAGCTTTACCAAAAATTGGACGTAAACCAAACATCTCTATTGAACGCAAGGGACACTGGGACCCCATGTAATCTCACAATCTCATAGATATACAATCGATTCAGCCTCTCAACCGAATCTCTTATATGAATCGAGAGGAAATGAACATACTTAGTTAGTTTATCCACAATAACCCAAGTAGTATTGTGTCTCTGATGAGTCCTGGGTAATCCCATCACAAAGTCCATAGTAATATGCTCCCACTTCAACTCAGAAATAGCTAAGGGTTGTAGAAAACCACTGGGTTTCTGGTGCTCAGCCTTAATCTACTGGCATGTGTCACATCTCTGCACAAAGACTGCAATATCTCGTTTCATCCCCAACCACCAATAAGTATGTTGAAGATCATGATACATCTTATTGGTGCTTGGGCTAATGGTATACCTTGAGCAGTGCAGCTCTGCTGGCACTCCCTTTATCAGGCGAGGGTCATCTGGTACCCACGATCGTGCCCTAAACCTCAGTGCACCATCACTGTCAATCGACCACTCCACACGAGAAGTATTATCTACCAACTCTCAGTACATCACATAATCAACTTCATTAGGCTGCACCTTTATGAGCTCAACAAGCAACACCGGTTGGGCTCTCATCTATGCACTAACTCTGGTATCAGTCAAAGTCTCGTGGATACTCATCACTATCACAAAATCAATCATCCCCCACTCTTGAGACATATGTCTACCCACACAAGTTGTCTCCACCCATACTCTGCTCAAAGCATCAGCCACTACATTGGTTTTCCCAAGGTGGTACTCAATGGTAAAGTCATAATCCTTAAGTAGCTCCATCCATTTCCTCTGCCTCATGTTCAAATCTCTCTAAGAAAACAAATACTTAAGGCTTTTATAATCCAAATAAAGCGTAAAACGCTGCCAACTCTAAGTTATGGACAGGGTAATTTCTCTCATGCACCTTCAACTATTGTGAGGCATAAGAATTCACCTAATCTCCCTGCATCAACACACACGCAAGGCCTATTCCACATGCATTTTTATAAATCACTAACTCACGGCTTAATTTAGGTGGCACAAGTACTAGCGCAGATGTCAAATGACGCTTCGGCTTAAGAAAGGCTTCGTCACACTTATCTGTCCATACAAACGGTATGTCCTTGTGGATAAGTTTCTTTATTCCTGTAGCAATCCTTGAGAAATTCTACACAAATCTATGATAATAGCCTGCCAAACCCAAAAAACTATAGATCTTTGTCACTGTTGGAGGTCTCGACCAACTAATAATAATCTTGGCCTTAGCCGAAACAACAGAAATACCATTAGCTCCTACCACATAGCCTAAAAATCAGACCTCTGTTAACTAAAACTCACATTTGCTAAACTTAGCATACAAGCAGTGATCTCAAAGAGTCTGCAATGTGATCATTAAATGCTCAGCGTGTTCGTCCATATTCTTCGAGTAAATAAGAAATAAATATAATGACAAAGGAGTTGAGATAGGAAAGAAATACTTTCTATATCAGATCCATGAACATCCCAGGGGCATTTGTCATGTCAAACGATATGATTAAGAACTCATAGTGCCCATAACGAGTCTGAAAGACAGTTTTTGGTACATCCTCTTCGCTAACCCTTTGCTGATGGTACCCAGATCTCAGATCTATCTTTGGAAACACATTGGCACCCCTAAGTTGATCAAACAAGTCATCTATGCATGGAAGAGAGTACTTATTCTTCACCGTTACCTTGTTCAACTATCGATAGTCAATACACAAATGGAGGCCCCCATCTTTCTTCCTAACGAACAATACTGGAGTACCCCAAGTTGACACACTAGGGGTAATAAAACCCTTACTCATCAAATCCTTTAACTGGACCTTCAATTCCTGCAATTCCATCGGGGTCATTTGATAAGAAGGGATCAAAATGGGTTGTGTGCGTAGAATAACTTTGATAATAAAGTCAATTTCCTACTTAGGAGGCAAGTTAGGTAAATCCTTAGGGTACACATAAGGAAAATCTCTGATAATAGGAATCTCACTCATACTCACCTATGAAGGTCCCTCATCTATGGCGGTTAGACCAGCTAGAGTATCGATCTCATTTTGAGTCATCATTTTGCCTCAGGTTCTCGATCTGTTAGAGGTACTACCCTAAAAAATAATAACAGGCTGCCTTGGTATCTAAAATACCACTCTCTTGGCAAAACAGTCGACATACACATGGCACGCAGATAGCCAATCCATCCCAAATATGGCATTAAACTCTAGGAACTCAAACACCTGAAGGTCAACAATGGTTTCAAAGCTACCCAACCTCAACATGCAAACCTCACAAATCAGATTAGGGTAAATGCATTCTCCAGCTGCAGTACTCAACTTGAGCCATGTGGGTGCCCTAAGGGATCTAAGTTCCAATCTATCTACGACATGTCTAGAGATGGATGATAAGGTAGAGCCAGTATCAACCAATACATATAAGGTAGAATCTAAAATAGAAAAGGTAACTTCTACCAGAGTTGTGGTAACCTCTGGATCAGGCTGTGTGATGGCCTATGCTCTCCCTTGAGTGACGATAGTGGTGGGTGCACTGGAGGATGGAATAAGCATAGGGCAATTATATCCTTTGTGGCCTGGTTGACTACACAGATAACATATAATCTAACGTCCCTGCTTAACTTGATATTTTTGGCCCAGCCCATAGCCTCTATGTCTTGAATCTTGATCTCTACCTCAAGCCCCATACTGGGTTAGTGGTTGTCCCATCAACTGATACGTCTGAACTAGGGTGGCAGGGATTGGGACTACAAGAGATGGCTAACTTTGCTCCCCTCTAGATTATGCCCAGATATCAAAACCATAAGGATTGTTTCCAGCCATGAGTTTCCATATGAAATAAGAGCTGTTGGCTGGGGTGGGCCATCATTTGTCAGGTCTTTGAGTGCCCTTCGTTGGGTATTTCCTCTTCCTCGGGTATCTTCCTACTTGGGGTCCATCATGATAACCACCCTAAGCAAGTGACTAGGGTTGTAATGATGGTTGTGTCTGTACGGTGGCACCTTTTACAATCTGAACCATCGGGCACTCATCTCTCCCATCTATCTCGAACTATAGCACCTACCTCTGGATGGTCTCAAGAGTGGCCTCGCTAGATGTCGAAGTGGCCTACCTAATATTGGCCCTCAGCCCTAGACGGAATAATTATGTTCTCTCCTTCGGGTTACCCACTAACTTAGGTGCCTAAGCCTCTAGTCAGAGAAATTTGTGGGTATACTCCCTCACAGACATACACTCCTATTATAGGGTCAAAAACTCCACCTTCTTATGCTCCCTCGTTACCTCAAGAACATAAACACTCAAAAATAATTCCCGAAAATGGCCCCATATTGTAATCTTCCCCTCAATGGTCTGGGTAGACTTCCACTATATGGTGACATCCTCTTCAAGCATGCGTGCAGCAAAGAGTACCTAATTTTCCTCAGAAAACCTCAATGTCTTTGCATTCTTCTCAATATTAAGAAGCCAGTTCTCTGTCGCATCCAAACTTAAACCCCCATAGAACTCCTTGGGTCTCAGATCCAAAAACCTCTTCAAGAGGCGATCATGAGTAGCCTCATCTCCTTGTCTCGCTAGGGCTACCTCTACGGGGTCTGCAACCCTCTAAGGTACAACTGGTGCACGAGGTGTTACTAGCCTAGCCCTTTGTCTTTTAACCTCAAGCCTATCAAGTCTATCTCTCAAAAAGTTTGTTTGGTCTGAGTAGCCTCAGTAAACGCCTTCATTATAGCCTCGAACCTCTGTATAGGGTCTTGTTCGAGCTGAACCAAAGGTGGCGGTGGCACTGGCTCTAAGATCCTACATAGTCTCTCATGTCAAGGAGACATCGTGGTCTGCCTAAAACATTAATCATCTGTCATTACCAAGATTAAGCAAACCATAACTTTAGGCACTTATATCAAGGACCAATTATGCATTAAGGTGACTATCTCCAAGTAATAGTCTAATCCGCAAGGTTCAAATTCTAAGTCTTAAAACTCACTAAGTCCCAATCACAGTCCAATTCCCCTCATGATATGGCCACTCTCACTCGGTTCTTCTTCCTGTCAATCAGAAGATAGAAAGTTTTTTTGTCCATAATTTCGCTATGCTATTCTAAGTCATTTCTTAGAGTTTTCTTGACTTCTGCGATTACTCTAAGGTTTCCTAGGTTAACAACAATTACTAATCTTTAATTAGAAAACTTGGCTCTAGTACCAGCATTGTCGAGAACCCTTCCATAGGGTGAAAAACAAACTGACTGGCATAGTTTCCTGATAAACCTACTCCCAACTAAGCTCACTAAAACACTGTTAAGCATTTTCTTAACACCATACACAACACTATTAGAGTAATCATAATCGAATGCAACAGTAACTAAACCAAATATATATAGCAGAATTTTAAGTTAAATAGAAGTTAACTATCTACTAACTCTCAAAACAATAAACCATGTGAAAAACATAGCAAAATAAACGAGGTGCGCTCTATGCAATGACCACCTTCTTTCCTTTATCCGTAGAAGAAGAACCTAAAATGTTAGAGTAGTGAGCCAATTTTGTCTATAGCAGCTCAGTGAGTAATGTAGCCTAATTTATAACTTAGAACAATAATTCTATAAAACAATGTCATGTATGCATGCACAATAATAATATTAAAATGAATGCAACAATAATGAATGTTAATCTACAATGTAGTCATGTACCTTATATTTTGAAAATGATTTTAATGCTGAAAATACATGCTGAAGCTCTCAATAGCCTACAAGGCAACAATAAATCTACTCGAGTGGGTGTACTTAACGGTTAGGCGTATTCTCGTATTCTATCATAATGATCCACCAGCTCATACCACATGTATGGTGGCTTCAGATCCTCTATAGAGGAGCCTAATTGATAGACCTACCCAAAATGCACCTCCAGGTACGACGACCACTTGTCTTCAATGTTCTACCATATCCAATACCGTAACCCGCACCTTAGACCTCAAGATTTGGTGCATATTTTTCCATTCAAAGCTCATTTAAAGATTGCAAATGCATTTCAATATGTAATAACATTTCACTTATGACAGAATAGCAATTTAAGTGATAAATTAGAAAATACTACTCACCAGGATGTTCAACTCTCAGTGTTTCTCTCGTAACTGGTCGCGTCCCGCCAACATTTAATCTTGCGTAATCAATGTGGTTTCTTAATATCTATATAGAACTAGCTCAAATTTTACTTTATGGTCCTTGGTCAATCAAAGGATTGATGCAATTAATTGTGGTCTATACAGTCAACTGTAACTAAACCTAACACTTGCTGACCTGTCTGACCGAAAGTGTAATATCTTACATCGGTCCGACACTAGAGCGATGCCTGGGCTAAATGAGCAATTGCGAGCCTTACTAGTGCCAAGTGCTTTTAGAAAACTTAGATTCAAGTCTTGCTAAGAACAAAATCCCTACACCCAATCAGTGTTGACTAAGAGCGGGACACTATCGGTACGTAGTGGGCCCAGGTTGTTACAGATAGGGTCAACGTGATCAACAAGGTTAATTGGTGCCAATAAGCCTTTAATATTGACCCAAAATACTAAAAATCTGCATTGTCGACATGTGTCCCACCTTTTGGTACACAATAACTAGCCATTTTCATAAACTTGGCTATTCAATACAGTATATAAGAAAATTTTAAGTATTTCCTATGTTACATATTTTTTCCAATAAGTATGTGATGACCCACATTTTTTACAATGGATTGACGGATCCGACATTTATGTACTCTATGTATTTTCTGAAATTTTAATGAGAAAATACAAGATTTTTCCTAATTTTTCTCAATTTCGGATTAATTATTAAAGGAAATGAAAATAATTCGAGGAAATGAAATTTTAAGGTGAAAACACATGGAAGTATTAGAAAAAAGGTAATTATCAGATTTTTAGAATGATAAATAGAATTTTTGGATGAAAAATATGATTTTTGGAGGAAATAATTGAATAAATGTTAAAATTGTGTATAATGTTGGTATTTTGATGAAAAATGATGAATTAAACAACTTAGAATTGTAGAGGACGAAAAATGCAAAATTTCGATATATAACACTTATATATAAATATGTATATGTGTGTATAAAAAAAAGGAGGAAAACGGAAAAAAAAAAAAAAAAAGCTTTTCGGGGCAGCTTCAGCGCACGGGCTGAACGGCCCGTGCAGACTGAAGCGGGTCGGGTCGCCCCGGGCCCGACAGCGCCGAACCGAGTGCGAGCCTTCGGCCCGGGCCAGTTCTTGGCCCAAACCGTGGGCCGGCCCACCTGCTGGCCAGCCCACGCGCCCAATGGGGTCCAAACCAGCCCTGTTTTGTCTTTTTTGCATGGGATTTCTGATTTTCTTTCAAATTTCAGTGAATTTCTAGGGATTTTTGGCATTTTAGAGCACAAAAACCATGGGAGCATGTGGTATTTGATCCATGGTTTTGGCCATCACTTCATGGCCTCCTTTGTGGCCAATCCAGGCTGCCAACTGGGCATCTAGCATGTGATGCTAGATGCCACCTGGATGCCACATGTCACCCATTCTTGCCATGCAAGCCTCTCCGATGCAACAAAACTCCCTCTTGAGCTCAAACCCAAAAAATTTCCAGATTTCTGTAGCTAACTTCCTTGGCTTGGATCTTCTTCAATTCTCAACCAAACCTAGCAAATTATAGCTTGATTCGAAGCTTGTACCACCACCTACAAGATCCTACAAGTGGTTTGCCCAGTCCTTGAGCCGTTTGAAGCAGAAAGCACCAAGAAGAGGGCTGTCCACACTATTCAAACCCAGAAATTTTAGAAAGTGTGTGTGCTGGAGCCATCTTTGGAACCTTGAAACTTAGCCATTTCCAATTTCGTCTTGAAGGTAAAATGGTTCACTCCTTTCATCTTAGTATTTACTTTGATCTTCAAGGGTTAGAGAATGAGAAATATGATCTTATGCATGATTTTAGAACCCTTGAAGTTGGTTACTCACCCACTGTCACAACTGTGAAATAGAGACAGTTGGAGCAATCTTGGGAAAGCTTGTTCTTGAACCACTCTAGGCACGTTTCTAAGGTAAAAGTCCATCATTCTACTCCTTATCATAAATATTTAAGTGTCCAAGTAGTAAAAATCAGAAATTGAAACGTTTAATGTGTGTTATAAGCCACTGTTGCTGACTGTTAAACATACTGTTGCGACAATACCAATAGAAACAGTTGGGGCCAGAATAGAAGTTATATTCGGGACACCTAAAGGCACCCTTTCGGGCTGGAACCAGAGGCATCATAGACTCCATAATAGAAGTTCTAAAAAGGTATAAAGACTTGACCTTAAACTCTTATGGATGTATCTTGTTATGCATGCAAATATGCCATGATAGTAGGGTGCTAGAACAAATTTCCTTGTGTTCTTTAGGATGTAGCAGAATTGATGGAATGATAGGCACGTGTTTGATGTTGCATATTACTGATTTGAAGTAGTTATGATTAGTGAATAGGTTATGACCTGTAAACTGTAAGTGGACCAAGTAACAACCCATAGAAGGCTGATTGAATGAGGGAAAAGAACACTAGAGGATAGTGAAATCTATGCACCTAGAAATTTCCTGTATTCTGTCCAAAATTTCTGAAATAAAATTGACTGACAAACCTTGATAGATTGAGCTGAAATTTGGTGGAGAGACCCCTAGATATATCTATAAGTTTCATACAAAATTTCAGAGCATTCTGATGTGTGTAGCTAGGTCAACTAAGGCAAACAGTCACTGTCTGTCACAGGGGATACGGGGTATGTGTAGTTTCTGTTATCATTCTTAGAAACCTTAGTAAATGGGTCCAAAAATTGTAATTTAAAATTTTAGGGAAACCTTAGGAAGTCTAGAACAGTTTTGCAAAGTTTGGTGCAAATCCAATGGATGGATTGCCTGCAGAAAAATCAGAAAAATAGTTGCGCAGATAGGGTCAAGGCTAAGGTTTGTGCCTAAGTAATGAAAATTGGGCAGATTGGCCCTTTTCGGCCCAATTGACCCCATAATGACTAGAATTGACCCTGTATGACTCTGTTGACCAGCTAGGTCAACAATTGATAGGTTGACTAGGGTTGACCAAGATTGACCAAGGTCAATCAAATGGACTTAATAACTAAGGCAAGGTGAATGAACATGTGTAAACTACTCTTGACTAGGTCAAGCAATTGATTAACCAATAATATGGAATTAGAGTGAGCCAAGTCCCATATTAATGTCAAGAAGTTGCGTCGATTTCGCAGGACCCAGTGCCAGCGGGACGCGACCAGCCGCGAGAGGAGCGCCAGTAGCGGAGCATCCCAGTGAGTAGTGTTTTCTAACTCATTCTTAGAGCTTGTTATTTTATGCTTTGTGAAAATGGTATTACATATTGTGATGAACTTGCATCCTTTAAATGAGTCTTAAATAAAAAGTGCACCGAATGTCGAGGTCCGGGAGCGGGTTAGGGTATTGGTTGCGGTAGAGCAATTAGGGCAAGTTGTGACCCTGATAGTGACCACCTAGCACAGAGTGCCTATTGAGGGGTTCTGTGGGACTATGATGATGGCAACGACAATATGTCCTAATCGGGTCGTCACAATATGCCTAATTGTCTGCAACTCGCTCGTGTATTCATTGGGCTCCCATAGAGCATCGAGTGACCACCTAGCACAAAGTGCCCTGAGGGGGGTTCTGTGGGCCTAGATTTGGGTTGTCACCTCTACACCTAACCGTCGGGTTCTCCTGCTCGAGTGTTTTTTATTGCCTCGGAGAGCTTGCGAGCCTCGGCGAATATTTTCATTGTTTAACTGTTTTTAACAAAGGTGCACAACTGCATTATGATTTTGAATTGTGTTTACTGTTGCGTTCACTTAGATTATGCTATTGTTCATGCATCCATGGAACATTTTTAACTGTGGAATACTTGTTTTAAGTTTGAATTAGACTGCATTACTCACTGAGCCTCTGTGAACAATTAGGCTCACTACTCTAACATTTCAGGTTCTTCAGCCGCGGATAAAGGCAAGGGAGTGGTCATTGCGTAGGACTGCGCTCTGTTACTCTTTTGGGTAGGACTTCTTGTATTTTCCTTTCTGCTATTATGTTTTGAGAGGTAAAACCATGTATAGGGGTGAAGATAGCCTATATATAATGAATAGTCTCTCCCGTTGCTACACATGTGTAATGACCCGTTTTGGAAATATGAAAGTCTTATTGGTGTTCATATGTTAGATTTCTTCTGCATTACTTATGATTACTCTGATAGTGTGTGATGTGGTATTATATGTTGAGACTTAATAGTGTCTTGGCAAGCTCAGCTTGCGAGCGGGTTTGTTGGGACACTGTGTCGGTTGGTTCGCCCTTCATCCTAAGGAAGGGGTCCTGACAAAGTATTTCATAATGTTACATAATCTTATATGACATTTTTCCTATTGTTTAACATTATTTTACCCTATATACATTTTTTTCAATATTTGTTAATTAATTCTTAAATTGCATAAATGCGAATTTAATATACCACTTGACCTCCAAAAATCCTAATTTCAGTATCATTAAGCTCAAAATTTCATTCTTTACATTTTATATAGTACCCACAAACTAAAATTTCAGTGTTAATAGGTATAGCCCTATATGTTAACTTTCAATTACCATATAAATTCTTAGGGCCTAAATGGGTGCAAATAATGTATATATATGCATTCTACTCGTTAGTTGCATAATTTTATTCCTAGAAAAAATATATCTTAGTTTTGAGTCGGACAATAAACTAATACCTTTATTAAATACTGCACTATTAAAATTGTAATTCACAATTTCTATAACAATTCAGAATTGAAAAGAAGTAAAAGTAAATTACCCAGAATGTCGAATCCTCGAAAGCATGCAACTTTTCTTTTCCTCTTTTCTTTCCTTTTCTTCTTTTCTTTCCTTTATTTTCTCTTTTTCTTCTCTTTTTGGTTTCTCTTCAAATTCTTTCTCTCCCTTTTTTTTCTCGGATGGAAGTGATGAGATGATTATCCATGACTCATCAAGATAATCGCCTCTTTTTCTAATTAATTTTTATTCATTGTCTTTATCCCACCAACATATCCATATTATCTCTTGTTTTAATTTTTTTTTTAAATCATATCCATATATATATATATATATATATATATATATATATCCCTATATTCATATACATGTATAAACATATAGGTATATATAATTAATTCATTTCACCATCATTCATTTTTTAAGCAACTCACTAAATAATTATTATCAATATTTATTTTTTACTTTTTACTTTTTTAATACTCACATTAATTAATGTTGTTGCCAAAAATCATTTATTACCATTTATTATGCACATTAATTTATACTATACCCATAAAATCATGGACTTTTATTTATAATTCATTAATTAATACATAAAAATATATATTGACGTCATCGACTCAATGTCCAAAAATATAGGTCGTTACAGATACATATAATAAAGACGTCAACTAAATATCTATTTTTAAAAGCAAAAAGTAAAAAGTCGATTTGAACATACTGCATTAAAATCTTTGATTTTATAATATGTCAAAAATAGTTTTTCTTAAACTATATTTCACTTGAAACATAAATCAATATTTTTGAGAATTGAGGAACATTGAACTTATTTACAACAACAATTTATTAAACGCTCTTTGATGAAACTTGCAGTATTCGCAGTTCATCTAAAAGCTTTCTTGCTTTTGTTGTTTCTAAATGAAAAGAACCAAATCTCATGTTATGTACTTATTTAGTTTGTGTTTCCATTCAAGATGTAAGAGCAAATGTGTGATCCAAGTTGCTATGGTTAATCCATAGCTTACAAAATAGTTGGGCATCTTACAGCTTCAAGAAGATAGCTTCATTCTATTAATAAGAACTGATAGGTTCACCTTATGCCCACAAAATTAAGGATAGCTTCGTCCTTGTACCTATGAAAGAAACAAGTGTAGCAGTTTGATCTTAAACTATGAAGATCTTATAGTTGAGTTGAAACAAAATCTTAATTGGAGAGATAACTGTCGAGACTTCCTATGATTCAATTCCTATACAAATGTCATTAATTTTCACCTAATAACTTATATTTTACTTTTTGCAAAATTTGAATAATGGTAAACGTTGCTATATATATATATATCCCTACATTCCTATTTCTATATTTTTTTTCTATATTTGAGACTTTCTATAACATCATCTACTTACCTTTTAATCATTGTCGACCTCATGTATATAACTTTCTATATTTTTTCTATATTTGAAACTTTCTATAACATTATCTACTTACCTTTATGTCACACCCCGACCCCCGGACCGGACATCGTGTCTGTCAATCTGAGGCCCTACTGTCGGGCGTCGCGCGGCTCCAAGCTCGGCGCGTGGTCCGCCGAGGCCCCGGGCGTGCGACAGATGTCGTCAGTCTATCTTTCAA
>JAJIYU010013518.1:0-13808 GCA_030144865.1 Tinospora cordifolia
GTATTTTGCCTTGATTGAAAATTATGTATTCTTGAATTTTATACAAAGGCATGAGATATTGAAAAGAAAAGAACAAGTGTGTGTCGCTTGTAATGTAGCACCGGCCTGACCCGCCGTTTGTTAAGTCCACTAAGAACGGTGGCAATGTATTCACTCTGATGGAAAGATGCGGGGGTTGGGGTGTTACATCCACAGTGTTGTTTGCATTTTTTTGGGTTTCTCACATCAAGGACCGCGGTCACTGACCGCGGTCGGCAACAAGACGCTTGTTTTCTAACACTTTTCCCCTCACGTTTCTAGCTATCCGAATGTTTTAATAAATTTTATCCTGATTAAATGTCCTACAATGATCATTAAAAACAATTTTCCACTCATTTTTATATTTATTTTGAATTTTTAAAAATTCATATTAATGTGGACGTATTACAAGTCTTAGGGTGATTACAGTTGCCAAGAAGAGGGCTAGAAAAAATCAAGAGGAATTAGTATGCTATTGTTTTGGAACAAAGAAGAATAAGTGCATTAGGCGGGTTTATATGGATTTTCAAAGCACAAGGGGGCACGGTTTGGGCATCTTAGATTAGGGTTTCCTCACAAGGGGGGCGGCTAGGTTTTGCACATGACTCATAAGGGGACGGTTAGGGTTTTTTGCATGAAGGTTATGATGGTCTTTCCTTTAGTTGGCGCCAAGATTAGAACATCTTCTTGTTTAGGTAACTTGTCTATTTATAATTTTTGGTTTCTTCTTTGTTTGTGACAGCTAAGGTTCCTCTTGTGAGCATAAATCAGACTTTTGAAACTTCTATTTGGGTTGTTCACATGTGCATACATACACACACACACATATATATGAGTCATTTTTGCCTAAGTGGGGCATGGTGTACATGATAAATGTTTGTGCGTGCATGAGATCATTCTTAATGGTTTCTAAACAAGGTGAAACATCCCATGTAGTTAGGTAGGTGTGCACATACATGATCATATACTTGGAACATACAATCATTCTTTATGGTTTTCAAACAATGGAAAAGTCCCATGTAATTTGGGTAGGGTGTGGTGCACATGATTACCCATGATCATTACCCATGCACTTTTGGGTCCACATGAATTTAATAAAAATTCATATTTCATAATTGGCCAGGAAT
The DNA here is from genome assembly GCA_030144865.1 of Tinospora cordifolia. NCBI lineage: Eukaryota > Viridiplantae > Streptophyta > Magnoliopsida > Ranunculales > Menispermaceae > Tinospora > Tinospora cordifolia. The sequence goes on from JAJIYU010013518.1 coordinate 1,146, forward strand.
TGAGGTCTTTATCATATATTTTTAGGTTCACATGAAAATAATAAAAATTTCAAATTATTATTTGGCTAGGGTTATCCAAATTTGCTTTCCTTATTTAGAATCTACGGAAGGGCATTCGACAAATGAAACCCTAATTTTGAGCAAATGAAGTGATTTTCAGATATGTTATCCAATTGAACGATTCATGTCATATCATTTCATTTTAAATTGTTTTGGGCCCTTAAGGTTTACTAAATGAAGGTCTTGGACCTGCTAAATTTATCTCTGAAATGAATTCGGTCCTATTTCTCACCTAAGTTCAACCAAATGAGGATTGAATGGTTTCATTTCATTCCCTACAAAATTTTTAGGATATTACAACCTACCCTCCTTAAAAAAATTCATCCTCAAAATTTGTACAAAATTAGGAATTCCTAGTGAATAAGTGTGGGTATTTTGTCTTCATTTCACTTTACAACTCCCTGGTAGCTTCTTCGACCCTGTGATGTTTCCACAGTACTTTAACTAAGGGAATATTCTTAGTTCTCAAGCTTTGCACTTTATGGCCTAGGATTCTAACAATCGTTTCCTCATAAGTAGCATCTTCCCGTGTTAGGTCCATCCTCATCACACGCCACCAACTTCTGGGTGGTCCCTTGAAATGTTGTGTGGCTAGTGCCACTATTGACAATCCTGAAAGTGTACAGGATCGCAATAGTAATATACAGTAGAAACCGAATATCGTCCTCAGGGAATGGATACTAGTTAACTATCCTAAAGCCCAATCTAATATTAATATTTACTTTATTAAAGCTCCTAATTGAATTTGACTTCTTAAAATCCTAATTTAAAAAGAAAACAATTAAAATCAATGAATTCTTGTTCTAAGAACTATTTTGATTATTTATCTAGGATAATAAACTCTCGTGTTTTCACCCTCAATGCATGTTCCAAATAATTTATCTCCTAGTTATGTAGGTTCCAACACTTGTCATGAAAGCCCTCTCTCGAGGCACCTGAACACCTATTAGTCTTGTTCCCTAATACCCTCTCTCAAGGTGCACAATTAACAATCTAATGCTTTGCACATTGTAATCACATGTAACCTCCTAAACAATTGACAACCTCCTAGTCAATCAATTGATCTAGGTCTTCCAACCATTAAACCTCTCTCTCAAGGTAGTTTAACAGTTTGTGATCATACTATTCATGGCCAGTAAATAAGAAGCATTGAACACCCAAAATATAAAACAAAACATCAAAATCAATTAATTGGATTACTGAATCTTAGATTCCTAAAATAGAAATTTGCATCCTAAACTTTAAATTAAACTATCCAAACATAGTATTGAGTTCAAACATCAAAGAATAAAGAATACAAAACATCATACTCAAGTTTTAATCCTTAATCTTCAATTCTTCTCTATTTTCATTCTTCTTATTGTAACATCTCAAAAAAAAAAAAATTATATGAAATTTGAATTTTTACTTAGAAAATTATACATAATTGACGACTGAGAATTTTGCAAGTCATAGTTTACCCAAATGAGGAATAAAAATCAATTTAGTTGATTTTTGGAAGAAAATATATGAAAATAATGTATATTATGGGATATCATAGCCAAAAATACAAGGATATGTGCAATTTTTTTTTAATGAAAACAAGGTTAGAAAGTCAATCAGATTGAGATTTCACAAAAATCCGAAGAGAAAATAAGAAATTCGGCTAAAAAATCAAAAAAATAAACTTAAAATACATCCTAGGGTCCAAATTCGATCTGCCAAAATCCAACGAATGGGATTAAAACCAAAACGTACGCCCGGGTGCACTTGATCATCAAAATCCAACGGCCAGCGATCCAAGTACGAAACTCGAGGATGATCATGCGGCCAGAAGCGAGTTCATTGATCGCGAAATTAGATCCACACACCGCGATCGAGGATCATCCGATGGTCAAGATCGAAACCGTGTTGAGAGATCGCGAACAGTGTTGCACTCGAAGATCATCGGACGGTTCAAATTAGAGCCGCATTGATTAGATTGCGAATAGTGCTACGCTCGAGGATCATCGGACGGTCCGGATCAAAGCCGTTTTGGATTGATCGCGATCGTTGACGCGCTCGAGGAAAATCCAACAATCCAGATTTGAAGATTCCGATTTCTGTTGATTGATCCGAGATTGATCCAACGGCCTAGATTAAATTCAAAATTTAAAATATGAAAATTACCAAAAAATAAAAAAATTTTGAAAAAAATTCAAAAATTTTGAAAATAGTTTCTAAATTCAAAAAAATATTTTTAAAATAAAAAAAAAAATCTGAAAAATACTCATTTTGTTCCAAAAATTAGAAAGTACAAAATTAGGGAGAATTAGGGTGTTTTATTCAAAGAAGAACACAAAACTTTCTAATTTTCTCCCTTGGAAAACCTATATAAACCCCCTAGGATCTCAATTTCATTCATTCCAAAAGAATAAGAGTTAAATTCTCCTCTTGTTTTCTCTAAGCCTTCTTCTCGGCACCTTTTCCCATCTTTCCTTCTTGTGTGTGTGAGAAGTTTTTCTCTCGAATTTGGGGAATTAAGTTGGGCAATCTTCATTGGCACTAGTATGTAGGGGGAATTGCTACAAAAGAAAGCGTCGCAAGGTGGAAGTGATTTCTAGAACACTCTTTTATTCTTATTTGAATTCAGGGCATGCTCATTGTTGTGTGTTTTTCACTAAAATCAAAGATTTTCAACTTCAGTTCTAGAATTTTAAATGTTTAATTCAGTATTTCAGTTTTGATTTATTTTTGAGCAATCATATCATCCATGCCATGCTACTATCATGCTTAGGCTTTTAAATTAAAGTATGATGCATGTTTTATGAGTATTTCATGAATTGACATTCTAAATTTTAGTTTGATTTCATGTTTAAAATTTATTTTATGAGATCATGATATGAGAATTAATCTAAGACGATGGAGATAATAACCACGTTCCATCATAGTGGTCAAGGCAACACTATGGATGTTCTTTTCATATGAGTTAGGTCATATAGTTTTCAGACTTAAGTACTTGAGGGTCGTGTACCACTGGTGGGTCACCATGTGTAATGGGTTGATGCCAATATGTGCCACTAACGGGTTGATGCCAAGTGGGCCCTATTTACTTAGTTGAGAGCATCAAGGGATTGAAGGCCCTTTTGGTCTGAGACTCGACTTAAACAAATTGTTGTTTGAAACGCCTAATGATTGCAAGTGTTTGAATTATGATTGTGTTATGAGTTTGAATATAAAAAATAGTTGTTCGAAAATGATCCACCGGGCTATGTGCTCACTCTTCCTTTCTTATTTTTCAAGAACATGAACCCATGGAGCTGCTGAATATAGATAGTTTCTTAGGAAGTTTCTACAATATTATATATTTTTTAGAATTTTTAGGGCATGTTGTCCAAAGTTTTATGTTTTTCTACAAAAAAGTATTTTGAAGTCTTCCGCTATAACAATTAGTTTTTTTAAAGAGTTTAGTACTCTCAAGATCATGAATAAAATAGTTTGAATTTCTTTATCTCTTTTAATTTGCCTTGATTTTATTAAAAATTTTGTATTCTTGATTTTTATCGAAGGCATGAGATTTTGAAAATAAAAGAACAAGAGTGTCACTTGTAATGTACCACCGGCCTGACCCACCGTTTTGTTAAGTCCACTGTCAAGAGAACGGTGGCAATGTACGTTGCTTAAAGATACGGGGGTTGGGGTGTTACATTCTCTTGGCCGTCAAAGGTAAAAAATTTTGAACTAAAAACTCTTTTTTAAAACCTAATACACCATCGTATATATAACAAGAGTTTAAAAGCCATAAAACTCTTGTAAAGAAATTCATAAAATCATAAACCAATCGCATTACCGCTGTCCGTGATTGCGGTAATCTCGATATACATCATAAACCCAAAATCTAAATTCTAGTGACCGTAGTCATTGACCTCAGTCATTCATTTGTTCCAAAAATTCCCTTCTAGTTACCATGGTCACTGGGGTAATTACCACAATAACTAGTGTGATAATATTTCTTTCTTGTTTTCTTGGCTTTCTTCCAATTACCTCGGTCAGTCATTCTTCTGCTGCGGTAACTAGTTGCTCCTTCATGTTATTAGCCTTTCTTTACTTCTCTAGTTTGTAATCTGAGCCTTTCTTTGTTTCTTTGTGTTGTAATCTCCTCTTTGTTTCATTCTTGACCTACAAAAACCCTAAAAACCTTTTCCAAATGTCATATTCGCATAAAAATGCCATAAACAACAGTTAAATGTTTTCAAATGCAACTTACATATAAATGCTCATGCAACTAAATATGCACAAATATATTTAATTTCATACTAAACTTCTACAAAATACATATAAATCACCCACAATAATGTTAGTCTGATATGCAACTAACAGCCACCCGTCTTGACCCAATTACTTTCAACACATTAAGATGTTCCTCCATCTCTTGACACCAATGGTCTGCCGTGATACAGTTAGTTGTTCCTTCAAAATGTGGAAGGTGGAGCTTTTGTAGCTCCATTAGCATCTTCCTACATATAGTAGACAACTTAAAACCCTAAAACTCTTGTTAAGAAAATCATAAAATAACATAAACTAGTCGCAGTCAATGACCGGGTAATCTTGGTATACATCATAAACCCAAAATTTGAATTTCGGTGACCGCAATCATTGACCTCGGTCATTCATCTGTTCTAAAAAATCCTTTCTGGTTACCACAATTACTGGGACGATTACCGCAATAACCAGTGTGATAATCTTTCTTTTGCATTTTCTTGGTTTTTCTTCCAATTTCCTTTGTCAGTCGTTCATTTACTGCGGTGATTAGTTGATCCTTCATGTTATTAGCCTTTCTTTGCTTCTTTGTACTATGATCTCCTCTCTATTTCATTCCTAACCTGCACAAACATTAAAAACCTTTTGCAGACATCATATTTTCATATGTTTTCAAATACTTATATGTTTTCAAATACAATTAAACATGCAATTTACATATAAATGCTCATGCAACTAAGTATGTACAAATATATTTAATTTCCTACTAAACTTCTATAAAATACATATAAATTACCCACAATAATGTTAGTATGCTACTCAACTAACAAGTACCCCCAAACCTAAACTATTGTTCATCCCCAAACAATTACTAAAACTCTAAATCTACATGCCATACCATATACAGTTGAATTCTTCTTCCCTCGTCATTGTAACCTCAATCATTCATTCCTATAGTTTAAAACTCATTAACACGTCTCTAAGGTTGCTTGGGTTGTCTAGATTTTTAGCTCATCCTCTATTCTTCTTCAGGTTTACCCTCTCATCTATCAGTATCTTAGTCTTCCTAGACGTTGTAAATGTGTTACAACTACCATCTTACTTGCAGAATTCCTCTCCTAATACCTAAGTACACAAACTCTTTAAATTTTCTCCTCTATCTATCCTTTACTCAGGTCCAACTTTAGTTAGGATCAGTGGTCTTTTCTTTAGGTTGTAACATGGCCTAGCCTAAGGTACAAGTGTAATAAGATTTTTACTTCTAGCTCAAGTATACATCATAGCAATAATACAACCTATTTCGTTTGATTCCCTCAATGTACCTTGATTCTTTCTTGATCAATCCCTTGTTTTTGTTCATTCATGCTCAACATCTTACTTTCATAATTCCCCCAAACTCATTTCATTCCATACACTCCAATCAATTCCCATCTATGTGCACTATACAAAAGTAGGAGGATCCACTTTCATTGATAGTATTGAGATACAAAATATAATAATTTTTTTTTATAAAACAAAACATCACAATGCAAACTAAAACTCATATATCTTAACATCAGAATCCCTTCCTTCTTCACATCATCAAAATAAGAATTATTATGACCATGAGTGCACATAAGTAGGTCCAATAGAGATATACATGAAAGTCTAGTGTTTATCATATATAATGTTCTAGTTCATCACAAGAAAACAATATTTAAGGCTCAAAATTAGCTACAAAGGATTAGTAATTCTAGGACTGGCCTTTAGGCAATAGCTCAAACAAAGATGGCTTACATCATTTCCCTTCTAAAGTTCTCCCTAAGTAATATTCAAGATAGATTTGATTACTTCAAGAGTCCTTGGGAAATTCATTATACTTGTAGTTTGGTTTCCACTTCTTACTTTCCTAAATTTCAAATTCTCAATCTGCCTAAGATTACATGGTTCTATCAAAGTCAAATTTCAGACAAACCAAGCACATAGACTTTTTGAACATACCCTAGTTCTTTGTCTCATTGCCCTGTAAGAACTTTAAATCTCATTGGTCACTCAATGAAGGTTTCAACCATATGGTATGAATCTAACCTAATTGACACATACTACATGGTCCTAGTCCTAACTAATATAACAAACTGAATAATTGAAACATGCAATATAAGGACAAAAATGAATAAGAAACTACCCCTTAAATAAAAAAATAATAAAGAAAAATAAACCTGAAATGTTAAAGATGTGTAGTCTTCAATGCGCACCCCCAAACTTAAAATATGCCTTGTCCTCAAGAATAAAGTTACGCACACATGGGAAAGGAAAACATGTTAAAGACATGCATAACAAAATGGCAGAGAAGTTAGTTTGGAGTTCACAAAATGACTAAGCAGACAGAATAATAGAGAGAGTCAAACACAATAGGTATCAGTGACAAAGTGCAACCAAAAATAAATACATCCAAAATAAAATAATAAATAGAGCCTCAGTCCCCAAAAACTTTCGCTTCCGTAATAAAGTCTTTATTATCAACACCATCATCATTATCAGCCTCATCTGCAGGTGGTGTTGGTGGTATCGATGCATCACAACATGTAATATCCAAATACGAGGAGAAGCAACGGGGTGCGAGGTCAGCATGCGCCATCTCCGGATTCTCTCTCTATGCAGCCAATGAGTGATATACCCTAAACTATGAAGAACAATGTGAAGTTCTGATGGCTGGGCACTAGAAGATGAAGTAGCAACTACAGTGGAAAGCTTTGGCGGAATGGGAGCTGTTGGTTCAATGGTAGTCTTCCTTTTCTTGAGAGGGGTGGTGGTGAGCATCTTAATAGCAATATGATCCTCCATCTTCAGCATAGGCTCACCCTTTTGCCAAATGAGCCACGCCCTTCTACACAACTCTGTGATCAATGCGGGGTGAGGCAAGCCAGCATTGGTCTTATCTATGGCTGTTCGAATGGAATTAGAAATTATAGAGCCTATGTTGATTGATAGACCCTTCATAATGTAGTAGACAAGGATAGCCTGCTCTATAGTGACCTTATTAATAGCCAAGGATGGTAAAAGGTAAGCACAGACTTAATAAAGCTATAACATGGCAGCAGTAGTGAAGGAGCTCTTGGATAAGCTCACTGGCTTGTCATTATAACATGTCTATGAAGCACCATCCACACAAAGAGTCTTAAATATATCATATGCAATATTTTTTTCTGCTAAGTGTGCAGAATACTCTAGGGTGTCATTAGGAAGTCCATAAACTTCATTTATAGTTGCAGCATTGAATGGGACCCATTTTCCTCGAATCCATACCATAGAACCTTCTCTCTCAGCAGCAATCACATAAAATTCTTGAACCACTGAGATTACTGGAGTGGTTGGAGCACAGATCAACCTTTCCCAGTAACGGGAGGCTACTACTGAATCAATACCCAAATCACACCCCTTAGTCATCAACATGATGCCTCTCTCTGGAATCAGATGGTAGTTATCTTGGATGACTATATATCTTTGTTTGGCTATTGCTGATTTAAAGTTTTGCCAATCCTCAAGTGCCAAAAGCATGGGGGCTTGTCTAGCCTTAGAAGCAGGATGTTTCATTCATGTCAGCTTGCATTTAATGTCAGTAGGCAAGGAAAACCAAATTGAATAAGTAAAAAACAAAGCAATTATTCATCAACCCAATGCAAAGTGCATAATAAAAATATTAGCTCAATTAAACCCACTGAAATAAACACTTGCAGCAATGGAAAATAGTCCATAGTTCATTAAAGTCCAAACGACTATCAGAAAATAAAAAACAAGGCAATGCAAACCCTTAATAGTACTTTGTTCAATAAAATAGGAGCATCCAAATCCATCTAGTTACTTAATAGAATAGCCAAGGAGAAAAAAATCACGTTCATCAAACTGATTTAGGTGTGTCCTATATGTAATGCTAAGAAATTGAAAAAGGGGGGCATGGAGAAGAAGAAAAATGGAAAACATGTTCTAAATGCTCATGCTCATGAAACTAAACTGGAAAAGATTAAATGATGAAAATAGCGTAAAAATAAACAAAAGAACTTACATTATTGGGTTAGAATTCAAAAAATCACACAAGAAGGTTGAAAATGCAAGAAAATCCCAGAAAAAATTCCATTACACAATGAAAAAAATGGCAGTTTTTATGTTTAAATCAACACAGTTACCGCGGTCAGTATGTAATGACAGCAAAAATTGCATGTTTTCACAAAAGGGGGGAAAATATAAGTTGTTTGGTGACCACAGTCGGTACCTAGATGCCTAAACCTTGGTTCAGGTGACTGCAGTCACCAGTCGTGCAAACCCAAATGCTAAAAACACTGGTTCTGGTGACTGTAGTCAACATAACACACACATTTTTTTAAAATCTACATCTTAAACAAAAACTAACCATGACCCAAATTACATTAAAATTAACAAACATAAATAGCAAAAATGAAATAGTGAGTTTCCTCCTACTCAGTGCTTTGTTTAAAATCTTTAGCTCAAAATGGATATGGTGATTGAGTCTTGCAATGCTATCAACTCAATGGTCTGTTTTGATCTCCATAGAATATTTTCAACCTTTGATAATTAACCTCGAATCAATGTCCATCCACTAGACTTTGAACTTGAATGGCACCATAAGGGAACACTTGTGAACAAGAAAAGGGCCCGACCAACAACATTTAAGTTTACTGGGGAACAAATGCAGCCGTGAATTAAACAGTAATACTTGCTATCCCGGTTTGAACTCTTTCTTTTCAATCAGCTTGTCATGCCATTTCTTGGTTCTCTCCCTAGAGATAATGTTATTTTCAAAAGCTTCACGTCAAAATTCTTTAAGTTCCACCAATTGGAGTAGATGGTTCTCGCCACAAGCTTGTGCATCAAAGTTAAGCTTTTTAATTACCCAATAAGCTCGGTGTTCTAACTCGCATGGTAGGTGACAAGATTTTCCATATACAAGCTGAGTAGGTGACATTCCAATGGGAGTTTTGAAGGTTGCTCTATTTGCCCATAATGCATCATACAATTTTAATGCCCTTTTTTGTGATTAGTGCCAACACTCGTTTGCAGAATTACTTTGATCTCTCTATTCGACACTTCAGCTTGCCCATTTGTTTGAGGATGATAAGGCAAGGCTACTTTGTGGTGCACACCACATCTAGTGAGAAGGTTATTAAATAATCTATTGTAGAAATGTGTACCTTCATCACTCACAAGTGCTTGTGGTGTTCCAAAACGAGAGAAGATATTACGAGAAAGGAACTTTAATACAACTTGGAGACATAATCAACTGCCAATAGTATATATTGCTTCCCATCAGATGGTGGGAAGGGTCCCATGAAGTCAATGCCCCATACATCAAATAATTCAACTTCCACGAAAGAATTAAGAGACATTTCATTCTTCGTTGAGATGTTACCATGCTTTTGGCAAGCTTCACATGTCTCCACAAATTGATAAGCATCTTTAAGCATGGTGGGCCAATAAAACCCATTCTCAAGAACATGTTGGGCAGTTCGTTGATGATTGTAGTAACCGCTATAAGGAGAGGCATGCCAATCATGAAAAACTTTGATAATTTCAGCTTCAAGAATGCATCAACGAATAACTTTATTAGCACACCTCTGGTAGAGATACAGATCATCCCATAAATAAAATTTAGCTTCATGTATGAAGCGCTCGAGTCGAGCATGAGATAAATCTAGTAGAGTTGTGCCAGTAGCTCTATAATTAGCAAAATCACCATTCCATAGTGATCGGTCAATGACAGTCAAGAGACATTCATTAGGAAAGAACTCAACTATACTCTTAGGATCATTGGTGGTCTCATTAGATAGTTGAGATAAGTGATTAGCTACCACATTCTATGTGCCCTTCTTATCTTGTATCTCAATATCAAACTCTTAAAGAAGAAGGATCCAAAGAATAAGGTCAGGCTTAACATCTTTCTTAGCAAATAACTGACATACTGTAGCATGATCTGTGAACACTATTACATGAGATCCCACAATATAAGATCTAAATTTATCACAAGCGAAGACAACAACTAACTATTCTTTTTTCATAGTACTATAATTCTTCTGAGCATCATCTAAAGTTTTGCTAGCATGGTAGATTGCTCCAAAACACTTTGCCCTGATGTTGTCACAAAATAGCACCAACAGCATAGTCACTAACATCACACATAATCTCAAATGGCTCTCCCCAAACCAAAGTAGACATGATGGGCGTAGATATGAGTGCCTTCTTCAATGTAATGAACGCCACCAAGCATTCATAATTCAAATTGAAATTAACATGCTTCTCAAGCAAGTTGCACAAGGGACTAGTAATATGAGAAAAGTTCTTCATAAACCAATGATAAAATCCCGTGTGACCTAAGAAATTGCGGACTTCTCGAGTTGAAGTAGGTGGTTTCGAATTTTCAATCATGTCTATCTTGGCATGGTCCACCTCTAGTCCTTCAATAGACACTCGATGCCCCAAAACTATGCCTTCTCGAACCATGAAGTGACATTTTTTTCCAATTGAACACTAGATTCTTTTCTTCACAACGTACTAACACCCGTTCAAGGTTGTTGAGGCAACCATCAAAAGTTGCACCAAAAGCAGAGAATCATCCATAATATCTTCAATCATATCAGCAAAAATGGCCATCATGCATCTCTGGAAAGTAGCGGGAGCATTACAAAGACCAAAGGGCATCCTTTGAAATGCATAAGTGCCATATGGGCAAGTAAAGGTAGTCTTCTCTTGGTCTTCCAGAGCAATAAAAATCTTATTATGTCCTGAATACCCATCTAGGAAATAGTAGAAGTCATAGCCAGCAATTCTATCTAGCATCTAATCCACAAATGGCAAAGGGAAATGATCTTTTCTAGTGGATTCATTCAATTTTCTGTTATTTATGCAAACTTGCCACTCCGTAGTCATTCTAAAAGCAATTGTTTCTCCCTTATCATTTGTGACCCCATTAATTCTTACCTTCTTTGGTACCCCATGGATAGGAATCACCTATTCTGAATATGAAATGGCATAAATAATCACAGCCTTCAACCACTTCATTATCTCCTTCTTAACCACCTCCTTTATAATGGGGGTTAAGTTGTTGCTGATGTTCATGGCCTTCTTCCATTAATATCTTATGCATGCAAATAGCTGGACTAATCCCCTATATGTCTTCAATTGTCCACCTAATAATGGACTTATGTTCTCTAAACACTCTTATCAATTTGTCTTTTTGAGTACAAGTTAAGGACGAGGAAGTAATAAGAGGAAGTGACTTGACTTCACCCAAATGGCTATACTTTAAATGGTTAGGAAGTGGTTTTAAGTCACTAGGCTCAGGAACATCTTGTAAGATTTCATCTTGAATAAGATTAGGTAAAGGTGTATATATGGTAGTTTGTTCAAGTGAAGAGGCTTCAAGGGCTAAGACATTCAATTTTTGATTTTCAATTATGGCTTTAGAAAGGGTATGACAGCGAGAAATTCAACCAACCATGTCATCTTTAGAGTTCAAATCATCAAATACTTCAATGATGCAAGAGTCTGTTACCTCAATCCACTAACATTCATGTGAGTCACTAGGGAATTGGAGGACTTGTAAAGATTGAAATCACTTGTTCTTCATTCACCTATAAGGTAAGCTCTCCCTTGTATACATCAATCAATGCATGGCCTGTGGCAAGGAATGGTCTACCCAGAATCAAATGAATCTCACCATCTTCTTCCATATCTAAGACAACAAAGTCAACAAGAAATATAAACTTATCCACCTTCACCAAAACATCTTCAATTATACCCCGTGGATAAGTGAGACATCTATCAGTAAGCTGAAGAGTAAGTGTGGTACGATTAATTTCTAACGTGCCCAACCTTTTACACACTGACACGTGCATGAGATTGATCTTGCCCCCAAATCACAGAGTATGTTCTCAAAGACTTCTAACCCAATATTGCATGGAATGGTAAAACTTCTTGGATCTTTTAACTTCTAAGGAAGTTTTCTCAAAGGATTGCACTCATTCTTCAATTAGCTTCACTATCTCAAAGTCTTCAAGTTTCCTCTTCTTGGACATAATCTCCTTCATGAATTTGGCATAGTCGGGCATTTGCTGTAAGGCCTCTGCAAAAGGGATATTGATGTGTATCTTTTTTAACATTACTTGAAATTTTTGCAAATTGATCATCCAACTTCTTTTTCTAAAACCTCTAAGGGAATGCCAATGGTGGAGGTTCAAGGAATTTGCCCCCTTGAATAGTGATTCCCCTAGGTCTCCCTGTTGTCTTGTAATACCTCATAATTTAGAATGAATAAACAAGAATTTTTGTCAATTAATTTATCCAATAGTGTATGTATAAAGAATTATGGACCATTATTGAATTAATGATCCAGTA
>JAJIYU010013519.1:0-13910 GCA_030144865.1 Tinospora cordifolia
GAAATAAATAAATAAATATATATATATATATATATATATATATATATATATATATATATATATATATATATATATATATATATACTCTTATATATATATATATAACTACTCTTAGATACCTATCCACCACAATAAGCGCCAAATTCCCAAAATTGTCACTACCTGCACCCACACGTGCCTCTGAACCCATGAAAAGCAAAGGGCCTATCCCCAAGGCCCGCTTTTCGACTGGCTTTTGGACAACGTCCCACTTGACCAAAGTCCTTGCTTTGGCCTATCCTTCTAGTTCCAAAGGGAGTCTTTCATCTTCTTTTCTATTTTCTCCCTGACCCTATTTGGAACCTTAAACAATGATAGAGAAAACAAATGAATCGCTGCTAAACTGGGCCTAATGACGGACAATCTACCACCTTTTGACAGAATTGACAGAACTTCTTTTCCAACTGTCCAATCTCTTGGGTGGAGGCACTTAGTCCCAAATGTTGACATTCAAACAGTTTTTCCCCAAATACCTTAGCAACAATTTTCTAAAGTCTCATTATCAAGCTAATGTGTCTATAATCCTCCACCATCCTAGAATTGGTCTTCTTCAAAATGAGACGTGCATGTCTTGTTTGTGCAGCTACTTATCACTTTACCTTCCACAGCCCCCTTAATACCGCATTCATTGTGTCCCAACGTTCTTGAAAGAAAGCCAATGAAAAGCACTAAGCACTATTTGCGGATCTCATTTTCCTAAAATGGCTGCTCCAACAGCACTATTTTCCTCACCAATTTGACTTTACGTGATACCATCTGCATCATGATTCAGCCTTGGCGTTCAAGAACATCCTTTGAAAGCAGTTAACAATTTCATGTACAATTTTGCTCTTACCATCAATAATGCACCAGTTTGATTTTTTAACTTGGTAAATAGAATTACTTACTCATCCACCATTTAGGGGCCATTTGGCAGGGGACAATCTTAGGCATGGAAATGACATGAAAATCTCCATGGTTCTCATTCCCATGCCTTAGATTTCCCCCTACCAAACAACCCCTTAAGATATAGTTGAACTTAAAGTTTGCGTCCCCCTCCGTCCACCATTTCAAGCTAGATTTCATCAAGTCTATTCTATTTTCCTTAGCAGATGGTTGCCACAATATTGCATCTTCATTCCTTCTTTCTTAAGCTAGTGCTTGACACCGACATGGACCCTCCTCCCCTATTTACAGCTTGAAGACAGACCTTCAAATCTGTATTTGTTTCCTTCACTCCCATACACTTTATCCTCCTCTCCCTTAATTTAGTTTTCAATACCTTGACTTAGTTTTCAGTACCTTTTTGTATTTTTGAATCTAAAATGGGAAGGTTCCCACTATTTTGGAGTAGTACCAAAAACAATAGGCCAATGACTAGAAGCAAGCCTTTCACCAACATTTGGCCTATTGAATGGAAAAAACTCTCCTACTTGCAACTCCGAAAAATTTGTACAACGTACAACAGACAGGATTTAGTTGAAAGTTAGACGGCATGAACTTTGCAGTCAAGAGATTAGGATCTTTGAACTCTTAAGTTGTGAATGAGTGAGTTACTCTTACATGCTCTAATTGATGTTATTGCTATTTAATTTCTTATGGAGATTCCTGACTCTGTTAGAATTGCTTCCAGCAGACCATCTATCTATGTATCCAGACCCTTTAACTTGATGGACCGTCTTTGATACTTCATGATAGGAATAGGTATGGGATTATGTGTCTTATACTTTGTATTTCAAAATACTACTAAATAAACTCTTTAATGGAAAGAAAGTAAAGCATTGAGGAAAATAATAACTAATAGGTGAAATTCACTAAAATAAAAGAATAGAAAGGATAATAAATGAGTGAAAATAAGGAAAAAAAAAAAAACATAGGCCACAATGTATATCACTTTTGACATGAATAGAGACTAAGAAATTGCCTACCAATTCATTAGAGGCTTGCATTAACCTAACATCCCAAACAACTAAAAGTTCCCAGTCGTACACGCTATAATAGAAACACCAATTCTTCGAAATTAGATTGCCATTCATTATTGATCAGTGCCCTACTAATTTGGGAGCTCCTTACCTATAGTAATATTTGTATCTGGATTTTGTTTCCCTGCAGTTCTTTTAAAGATCTTCCTCTTGTTCTTTAGGCCAGAACCTTTGATTTTCCATGAAATGATCTACATAATCAGTTCAATTCCGCAACACCTTTTGAATGTTCTCATACACATCAGATGCCGAAATTTGCAGTCACAGCTCATGCCTGTAACTCGGTGAACTTTCTTTTATGCATTTTCTATTCTAACCAACCTGAGTTTTATCATATTCAAGAATTCCTGTTGGGATCACTACGAGTGTACAAGATCGCAATAGTGATATATAGTTGAATACCGAGTATCGTCCTCAAGGAATGGTTGATTGCCAAAAATCTCAAATTCCAATCTACTATTAGTATCAATTTTGTTAAGGCTGCAAATTAAGTTTGGACATTATAAACTAAAATCAAATTGAAAAGCACGCGACTACTGGATTTTGAAAACAATATTAATTAAGTACCTAAGATAGTAAAATCTCATGTAATCCCCCTTTAATTAATATTTCAAGTAATCTAATTCTTAATTCTGCAGGTTATAGCACATTTCACCAAAATCCTTTTTCGAGGCGCCTTAATACCTATTAGTTAAATTGCCTAATACTCCTTCTCGAGGCGTACAGTTAACAACTTAATGCAGTAAACTCCATATACACATGCAACCTCTTATAGAATCAATAACCTGCTGGTTCAATTGATCTTTCTAGGTTTGTACTTTGATTATCCAACCATTAAACCTCTCTCCTGAGTTAGTTTAACAATATGAGATCATTTTATCTATGACCAGTAGATAAAATGCAGTAAGAACACAAAATAGAAAACAAAGCATCAGAATAGATTGATTAAAATACTGAATCAAGGGTTCCTACAATTGAAATTACATCCTAAAAATTAAAACTACTTAGCCATACATAGTGTAGAGATCACAAAACAAAGAGTTGAACAAAAAGAAGATCATACTCGAGTCTTGATCTTGTTCTTTGCTTTCTTTTCCATTTTCTTTTCTCTTTCACTTCTTGCTATCAAAAACCAATAATCGAATAATGAATAACCCTAATACACTTTCCTATTTATACATGTCCCTTAAAAACTCGTAAAACACAAAATAAAAAAAACCTAAAAACCATTCTTAATCGCGTTACTGCGGTCCATGACCACGGGTAGCATTGGTGTGCCAAAATTTTCCAAATTCACGAATAGCTGTGGTTAATTGCGCTACCGCACTAGTCGCACTGTTCATCGCACTATCACGGTGGTCATGCTCTGCCATTTTTCGTTGTTTTCTTCACCCTGTTACCGTGGTAGTATTGATCCAATATCGCGGTAATGAAAAGATTTCTTGCAGCTTTGAGCTTTTTCTATCTTAATTCCTTTGTGTGTCCATCTCTATTTGATCTAAACCTACACAAGCAACTAAAAACCTTCTTCGGGCATTAAATCACAAGTATAAATGAATAACAATCACATTGAAATTCTCTAATTTATGTAAATGACATGCCATACTAAGATAAATGATCATGCACCTAATTATAAACAAATATGTCCTATTTCCTATAAAACCCATGCAAAACATATACTAACTGCATATAATATATTGACGTATGTCGCTTACTCTCTCAACATAGAAAGAGGAGGGTCTTTACCGTCGTCCGGGGCTAGAGTGCAAGATAACAGCTCCAGACGAGAGTGCACCGGAAAAGAACTGGAACAGGGTTGATCTATTCTATGGCGAAGCATCTGAAGCATAACTGCACACTCACACGATCTTTGCCGGCGAGTGAGAGCGGATTGGGGCTTTGAAGAAAAACAAACACGTTCCGAAGCAAGCGAACAAAATCCCTATAGGGTAAGCATTTGCGCACTAGCGCACCCTTGCTCTAGTCAATCTTTCGAGCCTTCGGCTAGAAAATGGTATGGTACCTGGAAAGGACAGCGCTTTGACCAGTCCTTACTCAGGTCAGTCATGGCAGGCCGGGGAAGAACGACTTCTTTTAGTTAGGGCTCCAACCACCAAGTCCCTTTAGGTAAGTCAGCCTACATGTTGCTTCCCAAGACATGAAATCCACTCGCCCAACTGTAGGATTCTCACCCAGCTGCGACATAAAATCGTCGGGATCCTATTCGATGACTTTTCACCATTGGGAGCCTTTTCTTTCTCGGAAGCCTTCGACTCTTTTCTTTGACGAAAAAGGGCTTCCCTGTAAGATTAAGGTATGTCTTTGGGGCCTTTCACTTTCGAAAATACCCAAGGAGGCCCCCCCCCACTAGATTGAAGGTGAGATCTTGACATCGGGTTTTGGAGACCAACGTTCTACCGAACTGCCCTCACTCTCTTGATGGGGGACATTTGGATCCCCCCCGCCCCGGTTCTGGTTCAGGAAAGGGTCAACGCAAGGATCTTACTTCGAAGCAATCTCTGGAGTTTGCCACATACTCTGGAAGGAAGGAGCGACATCAAGAAAGGAGCGTTCCTGCCATTGCTCCGCTCGAGGAAGAACCTGAAACCCCGGGAGTGGGTTTAAGCTAGTTGCTAAGGCGAGCAAACCAAGCCTTCCGTCACGGAACTATAAAGAAGCGTACCCCCCACCCATTCCATATCCGGAGGGGGCACTCCCCCCCTTCTTCCCCCTCTCTCCCTTCTTCCCCCTCTCTCTGATCCAGCAACCCTAGTGTAACGGTCATGTCTGGACATTCACCGTAACCTAATTAGAGGGTCCGCGAAGTTTCGTCGCTATCGGAGTTCGTTTTGGCCTCCAAAAGGCCCAGTATGATTGGCCTCACATTTTGATGTCTTCTTTTGGGAGGAGAGAGAAAGCTTAATGTCTATTATAAGGGGGGACATGGTCTTAACCTCCTTGATGACATTTAATGAGTCATCTTATGACTACTCCTTGGTTCAACCCAAGGGGCCGACTATCTTCATTCCAGAGGGGATGTAGATAGTTCCCATGACTTTGGGTAAGTTATGGGACACCGTCGAGCGACGTATTGTGCGGTGCCTGCAAGGACCCAGGGTTGGGTATATGACGCCGGTATGACACCCGATGTCCGAGTTGGGCGTATTGAGCTATCTCTAGCCATTATGTTGGAGTGTGCTTGCTATAGGATGCACTTAGAGGAGTCATCCAACGAGTAATGCGCTCGGGGGAGCCATCTACAGAGCTTACAGTAGTACATAGTCAGTTGAGACACAGTGTACCAATATGCCTGAGTAATCCGATAGTCCCGTATGTGTTGGTTATCCGGGGTTCCGACTCAATGTTGCTGTTAAGACTTCCGCTGAGCTATTTGAGACGAGTTTGTGTGAATGGCTGGCCAAGAATAGGTGTATTCGAAGCGCCGCACGGGCAAATCTAGGGAATGAATGATAGGCCTGTGATAGTTGGTATCAGAGCTGACTTCCAAAGGGAAGTTGGTATCAGAGCAAGTTCCAGAGGGAATTGGTATCAAAGCCATCTTTCCCAGGGGGGAAAGTGGTGTCAGGGATGCTTCCATAGGGGAGTAGTATTAGAGACGGTATGACCCGATAGAGGAACCCCACACACAGTTGATGCGGTAAGCAAGGGAACTGGAATGGGTGAACACAAAGGTGTTACCCAATGCCTAGAGAGGGCTAATCAGGGACGGATACTCGATAGAGGCCAAGCTGAGCCGATTTGAGGAAGTAGAGTGGGCTTCAAGAGTCAATTAGTGTGTTGACAAGGCATGTGCGAAGGTGTATGTCAGGATTTGCAGAGGGGCCAAGATTGTGGAAATCGTTGACCGAGGTGCAATGACAAGGCACGAAGCCATGACACATTCGAATCCGCAGTGGAGACAGTTGCTAGCATAAGAGATATTCGGTGGGATGCACGCTAGTAACACGAATGGACTGAAATGAGGACCCGTGAACGAGTTGCAACAAGGTTAGTGATCTCAATGAACTCGAATCAAAGTACTAGAGCTTGTGGGCTAAGAGGTGATGGTTTCGAGTAGTAGAGAAGGCTACTGGCCGTCAAAGTTGCTTGTTTCATTGCAAGGGCAGTACGTTGGAGACTTACTTGAGCATCGAGGGGACAGTAATGACAAGGGATTGATGAGTCACGAAAGGACATTCGAGGAACTAGTGCAAGAGGCACAGGGTGAAGAACAGAGATAGTTGTCCCATCTTTCCCGGCACAGATTAGAGTGAAGTTAGTACTGCGTGGGCATCCATATGAGAACCTTGTGGTATGAGTACCGAGAGATATGTGCAGAGTGGGCACAAAGACAACTTCGAGAGTTCATGTGGGGACATATGCTCAGGATAAGGAGCAGTTTGAGACGATGATGCTAGAGAGGCATCAAGTTCATGTTGAACACTTGCTCAAGGGTGAGAGCAAGAAGACCTGAGTACAGGCAAGTGAAGCCAATAGTCACAGAGGTGACAGGAGGTTCGAGTATGTGAACGGTTACCTACCTAATTTAGAGTTGAATGCTGACCAGTTCGAGGGACTAGCGCTAGAGAGGCACAGAGTGAAGAACATCAGTTTAGATCAGCATACGCACAGAGGTGCAACATGTGACCAACGGTAGGAACCGATATCGGCACAGATGGTACAAGTTCGTTCAAGGGACTAGTGCAAGGTGAGCACAGGGTGAAGAACATCAGAAAGGGACCCGATACATACACAGGGGCGCAGAATGCCAAGTTGTTCAAGGTACTGGTGCTAGAGAGACACGGGGTGACGAACACTTTAGAGACTGCAGAGGCAGTACGAGACATAATTGAGGTAATGCTTGTTCTCATGGTGAAGATAGTGGTCGAAGAACTAGAGTTCAAGATTGTCATATTCCGAGGCTTTTGAGATGAGTTCAAATCAGATGAACTCATGAGAACCGATTAGGCAGAATCGATAAGTGGGCAGCATGTCAGTTGTTGTGATTGTTTCTTCGTGGGTGAAGACAGTGGTCGAGGGACTGGGAGACGCTCCATCATAGGCAATGTGCTAACATGGAGGTCACACAATGTGATGTCGGATAGATCAGTTGAGCAGTGAATCAAGTGGGGTAGCACTTGAGCTATTATTGTTCCAGGATGGAACTTATCCGAGGGACTAGTGCAAGGGGATGCACAGAGTGAAGGATAACCACAGTGGTGGTAAGCATAGAGATGCTGAATGACCGAAGCGACTGAAGCTTCATTGTTGTTCGAGGTATCGACGCTAGAGAGGCACAGGGTGAAGAGCAGCAATGTTCAAATGTACTTAGAGGTGCAAATGCAGAGTATGCTAACACGTCCGAGGAATTGATGCTAGAGAGGCATGGAGTGAAGGACCGAGATGTGACTAGCGGTGCACAGAGGTGCAACTTTGTACGGCTGAGTACAACGCAGAGATGTCCGAGGCACTAATGCTAGAGAGGCACAGGGTGAAGAACCATATTCTAAGGATAGAATAGGCACGGAGGTGCAAAGCACAAAGGTGCTAGTGTGGAGCTACATCAAGTAAATGCTAGCTTATCCGAGAGATACATCGGATAGTTCGAGGTACTGGTACTAGGGAGGCACGGGGTGAAGAACACGGTGATGTCACAAGGATGCCCAGAGGGGCAGCACAGTGGTGCAACTTATAATAGAAGCTTTAACCCAGAGGATGAGTGCAGTGGTACTCAAGGTAAGACGTTGAATGAGAAAGAGTTCCAGATTCAAGTCGAGACCACGAGAGATGAGGTGCGACAGTCAACTGGTGCAAAAGGGGCGAGACCAATGGGCAAGGACCGCTATGGGAAAGTTCCGGAGGTGAATGCGGCCATAGTGTCGATGGGGCATCGACCTTTCAAGTGGAGTAGTCTGTAACGGTCATGTCTGGACATGCACCGTAACCTAATTAGAGGGTTCGTGAAGTTTCATTGCGATCGGAGTTCGTTTCGGCCTCCAAAAGGACCAGTATGATTGGCCTCACATTTTGATGTCTCCTTTTGGGAGGAGAGAGAAAGCTTAATGTCTATTATAAGGGGGGACATGGTCCTAACTTCCTTGATGACATTTAATGGGTCATCTTATGACTACTCCTTGGTTCAACCCAAGGGGCCAGCTATCTTCATTCTAGAGGGGGTGTAGATAGTTCTCATGACTTTGGGTAAGTTATGAGACACCGTCGAGCGACGTACGGTGTGGGGCCTGCAAGGACCCGGGGTTGGGTATATGACGCCGGTATGCCACCCGATGTCCGAGTTGGGCGTATTGAGCTATCTCTAGCCATTGTGTTGGAGTGTGCTTGTTATAGGATGCACTCAGAGGAGTCATCCAACGAGGGATTCACTCGGGGGAGCCTTCCACAGAGCTTACGACAATACACATTCAGTTGAGACACAGTGTACCTATCTGCCTGAGTAATCCGATAGTCCCATATGTGTTGGTTATCCGGGGTTCCGACTTAATGTTGCTATTAAGACTTTCGCTGAGCTATTTGAGACGAGTTTGTGTGAATGGCTGGCCAAGAATAGGTGTATTCGAGGCGCCGCACGGGCAAATCTAGGGAACGAATGATAGGTCCGTGACACTAGTGCATACTTTTAGAATTCCGTTCCGTCATGGGCCATCTACGACGGCCCCGTTAAGTTAACTAAATTGGATCAAGGTAGTCGAAGGTTCCCCCCTTCGGCTGGATTGAATCCTTCCATCCCGGTGACTCACCTTCCTTCGTAGCTTTCCAGACGCGTGTAGCCTGACTACACGGCATCCAATCTAAGGGGGAACGACGGAGCGAGCCGAGCCCTATGTACAATGGACGGTTATGATCATGCCACGTCTCCACGATCTAGTGGACTAGGAACCTTCTGGACTCTCTAGAGCATTCCACACTTCTCTCGCTAGCTCCTTCCATATGCTCCCGAAGAACACTGACGATCACTTCTACACTCTTCTCAGAAAAGGATTTCCATCAGAACTAAGGGATTTCTGATGTTTGAGTATGCTCTCCGAGGAAAAGGAGCTTCCTTACATGGATCGAGTTCAAAGGGATCGGGAGGATGCCCAATTTGATTAGAGGTATAGGTTTGGGAAAATGGGGTTTTAACCTAGTAGGGGTGTGAGGGCTTGATTGAGAGTTTTTTGGTTCTAGATACAGAAGGGACTAGCTTGACTTGCAGCTAATTCAATTCAATTGCGTTTGTCCGAAACTAATAATAAGGGCTTCCCTTCCAGCTTGTGGGACTACTTCCATATCCACTTATCATGCACTAACCTCCTATTTCCCATGTAGGCAGCATGTTCCACGACCTCATTCTGTCCCTTTTAAGTAATAGGGTAGGAGCGGACACCACAAGACAAAGTAGTTGTACAAGGACATTTGGCTTATCAGAGGCAATGGCCATGCAACTAACAATTCCTCCACCAAATTGTTCGTTGATAAAGTATCCGCGCCATGAGACTCATTTTGCTCGCCAAGTGTCGATGCCCTTGCCTTCTCTACACACCTTTTGTCCTTGGTGCCATTGATTTGCACTGACCAATCTTGAGGGATGCTATTTGGGTTTCATGGCCTACAAGCACTTGTGCTGTTGTTCTGGGGTAATAGAACACAACAAAGGAGGAATGGAAGAGGGAGAAGAAGCACATTGGATGAATTTGAACTAAGAACAATCATACCTAGGGTGTGTACCTTCACTATAATGTAGGATTTCAGCTTTTGAGTTTTGAATAGACCTGAAATAAATATGATCGATCATTGCTTGCTGAATCTTGGTTGTTGATGTCATTTGATGTGTTCTTCTCTGATTGTGAGGAGTCAAGGCACATGGAGTCCTTTGCCCTTCCAATTTTAGAAAAATTGTCGCTACTTCATCCTTGTCTGGACAAAGTGACACTCCATTATTTAGAATGGATGCCTAATGCTTGCCTATTTCTTTTTCACTTTTCCTGCATGCTTTGAGATTCTTGTCATGACCATGATAATTTGAAGCCAATGCTGATCTCCATGGTGAACTTTTTGTTTTCACACGGTAATTTTAAGAACACTCTAAATTCCTTAGTTTAATTTTTAGGATGCCATTATATGTTTCCTCCTTAACCACTGTTGTAGTTTTCATATCAGCCTTAACTATTCTATTGAACAACTGATTTTTCTTTCTACATTGTGAGTTTTTGTTTTAATTGTGAAAACATCAAAAGTTAGAATTAGAAGAAACATATTTGAAAAATGGTAGGAGTAGCCTTGGTTGAAGGTAAAACGAGAGGAAATAGATCTAAAGGTGGTTTAGAACATGCAACAAAGATCTGGATGTTCTAATTGGGAAGAACGTCCTACAAACATTCCATTGTAATTAAAGTTGTGGATAATCTAAAATAACAGTAACAGAAATAATTAAGAAAGGTATTACCACTACTTATTTAGATGTCAATTTAGGCACTTGGCAGAGTATAGTGGAGGAAGCACATTCATGTAGTCGATCTCCATGTGGTCGGAACTTGGGAAAAAGGTTTAGTTGAGTTGAATTGAGTATGAGCTCTTTTAAGTGTGGTGTAGGCTCTTGTGTATGATGAGTTTGACTAGTCAGTTGAGCCAAAAGCTTGTAAAGTCTGTCACTTGGCTTTGAATTATTTATTTATTTATTTTTAGAAGAAATGATGTATTGTATTATATGTATGAAAGTGTAAAATGATACGGCAAGTGTACCTCGTGCCCCAAACAAATGTTTAGGGAACCTGCCAATGTTGGATCACAACTCCTTAGCCACTCTCTCGAGAAATGCCCCTTTGGAAAGTTTGCTAGCACTAATCCATAATGAGGCTCCATATTCATAACCTCTTTAGGTTTGTTCTCAAAAATTATATGAAGGCAGTCCTTCCATATAGAGAAAAATAGCCACCCTCCAATAAATCCTGGAACTTCATATGAAGTGTGGAATCCTTAAGGAAGGACCACAAGGATGAAAGAGGAACAACTTGGGCTAATGCAGGTGGACACCCATCTATGCCAAAGCCGCCCTAAAGTCACACTTCAAAAAAGGTGATGGCTAGATTCACCAGTGCAGATAGGTTTATCATTTGGCTTTGGGCTCTATGGAGTTGAGAAAGCCTATTTTGATGACCACATAATCAATAAAAACCTTGCGATGGAATTTAGGCAAAATACTCTTCATTGTCTAGAAGAGTTACTCATTTTCCTCCCTGAATTCTTCTTTGTCATGAAAGATAAATACCTTTGCATCTTTAATTTCAACTTCAAGATATCATAAGACTCATTCTTTTTATTATTTTAAAGTTCAACTTTAATCATATGATCTTGTATCATCTTTTTTGTTTATATTAATTTTGTTCTCTCTCTCTCTCTCTCTCTCTCTCTCTCTCTCTCTCTCTGTCTCTCTCTCTCTTCTCATTTAGGTCCACATGGTCGGCTTGAAGAGCTATTAGATCTGCCTGGCAATAAGTTTTGTGCAGACTGTGGTTCTCCAGATCCAAAATGGGTGTAGGTTTTTAATGCGAAATCAATGATATTGATACTTTATTTTATTTTAGTTTTTTTACCTCGAATCATGGTTGTGCATGTTAATTTATTTTTGGTTGGTGTTAATAGTCATTTTGCTTATTGTTTTGAACATTGTTATAATTTTTTTGAAACGATTATTTAGGACTTCTCAGTAATGCTTTTATTGAATTAGGAAATATGGTGATTATCTTGTTATTCTTTAAATAACATTAAAGAGCTGATGGCATCTGGGTTGTCCAAAGCTAATCATACAAGGTGTGTGACAAAATTCACCAAAACTTAAAACGAATTTTATCGTTGTCAAAATTGTCAAATTTGAGAGTGCAAGTATGTTTAGAAATGTTAAAAATAAAAATTTCACCGAAATTTTTGTAGAAGTCATTTCAATTACAAAATGCAAAAACTAATACAAAATTTAATGAAATTTGACAAAATTTGATGAAGAATCCACCCCTCTTTTTTATTTCACCCGCCAAATATCAGCTAAAGTAATCATGCCATTTTATTGGCTATGGCAACTACAAAAAAAAAATGTCAAGGGAAAAATTGAATTTACTTTTGATAATAGTATGAATTATAATACTTATAGTATATTTTTCTGAAAGTTTATTTGTGTTGATTTTATTTGAGGAGATATATTCTATTATTCTTGGATAGCATCCATGTATATAAAAGCGATGTAGCATGTCCATTTTACAAAGAGATCCAAATCCGTCTACTTCATAGTGCAGCAAACACAGATTCTTCTATTAGTTGCTTTATGCATCCAATCCTTCTTTCACTTTTCTTCGCATGTTCTCTAACTAAATTAATTTTTGGGGATCAGGTCTTCAAGTTTTGGGGTCTTTATTTGCATCAAGTGCTCTGGCATTCATAGAAGTCTTGGGGTGCATATGTCAAAGGTATGGAATGTGAACTTGGTTTAAATTTAATTAGATTGAAAAATGAATGTACTTCCAATTTACTTTCACAATATTGAACTTTATTTATGAAACGCAAAAGCAGTGTAGTCAAGGATTGGAAGTTTAACTTTGCCCTTGCAAAATTCATGACTAAGGTATGAGAGTTCAATATAGTACATAGAACTTACTTTGTCTTTTAGAATATGCAAAAAAGCTTAATTATTCTTTTTTAAAGAAAAATTAAAAGGTTTCTTTTTTCGTGAGATTGAGCTTTTTAATAAAATTCTTAAATTTCAAGGATATTGTTGTTTGCTCCATTAAATTTCCTTTCTCCACTTTACTCTATTAAGGCCTAAATTCATAGTTATGCTGTAAATAGCTGTATCTTCTTCAATTATCTTTGATCATGTCATCTTAAATCTTCACTTCCTTTATTAATAAAAGATTGTACTCAACACACAAGAGTTTTTGCCATTATGGGTTTACAGAAAGGAACAACATAGGCAACCTTAACTCCTTATTGGAGAGGTTGCTCCATTGACTGCAACTCTCAACGGAGCAACCTCAATCATTGCACCAAAGCACACTCTTCCTCTTCCTCCCTCTTTTTGTGACAATTAGTTGTCTATTTGTCTTTGAGTCATGGCTTCTAATTGAACCATTTAATGTTTCTGACTGCCTCTATGTGAATCATTTTAATGGCATTAGCGATCTTTTATTCTGTTTTATGTCCAATTGGGGCTATTATTACGATTTTTTTAGTATGTTCATTTTTATTTTTATCTTTCAATGGTGTAACTTTGCTGGATGGATGTGTAAACATTAACCTTTTTAGGAGAAAAAAAAGAAAGAAAAACTCAAATCAAATGTTGTTAATTGTTAAGAACTAAAATATATTGTTACAATAATCCTGCACCTTGAGGCAAGATTTATTGCTATTTACGGGAGAAACAAAGTTGACCTATTTGAGAGAAACAAGCTTTAACTTATGAAAGTGAAACAGAAGGTAATCTTCAAAACAACAATTTTGTTATAATAATAATAATCCAAATGACAATAATCGCAAATTTATTTTATAAAAGTTAATTTGAATATGCACAAGCTAAGGCTTAAGCCACATTGAGCCTTGTAGTTTACCTTGAGTCTTAAGCAACAACACCTTTTTTGAGTCTTGAAGCATGCCTCAAGGTGTACACCTCATTCAATTTTAAAGTAATGAGTGTAAGACATATCTGTCTGAGCATTTGCATTTTCAACACACTAAGGCTGCATTTGGTATTCAATTCAAAAATAGTTTTAAAAATTAAAATATTATTTCAGTTTTGGAAAATTTGGTTGGATCATATTTTTTTTTTGAAAGTAAACATATTATATTGAAAGAGATGGACGAGCTGTCCAAAAAAGGTACACCTGCAGCAAGAAGAAGCCCTACAACCCTTGGGCCAATCTATTTTGA
>JAJIYU010013520.1:0-13795 GCA_030144865.1 Tinospora cordifolia
ATATATATATATTTTTGGGTAGAATAACTCAATCCCACCTAAAATGGTGGATTTGAGTTATCCCACCAACATGGGATTAAAAAGTGGGTCCGGATAAAAAATTGTCCTATCCTATGTAGTTCCAAACACTGGATTAAGACAAATTTTTATCTTATTCTATTCTAATCCCATAAAACAAACAGGGCCTTAGCTTATATTTGAGAAGTTATAAAAGTATGAAATAAATAAGTAAAGGGCCCTGCGTCTGCAAAAATCAAAATTGACTAGGAAAAGCAGAAGAAGACCATCCCAAGACGACCCTTTCCAACTTATACGTGGTCGTCCAAAGTATTCAGCTTCAATCACATCACTATTGTCTAATTAAAAAAGTTAATTAGACAATAGTCATCAATTGTATATTACTCGTACAGTTTTTCATTAAAACATAAAATTGCAAAGGGCTACAGCTTTTGCTTGATGATTTTGAACTCATCATGAGGCACCTCCTCTGACTGTTTCTTTTCAATGATAAAGAAAGGAAAAAGGGTCTAATTAAAACTACAACCTTTAATTTATTTATTTAATATTTTAATGTGTCAATTTGCATAAATTTTCTTAACAAATTGATCGCCAAAATATGTTACATATAAATTAGTACAGAGAATTATAGTATTCATAAAACTAATATAATAAATTTTCTTTTACTTTTCTTTTTACTACATGACCATATATATATATATATATATATATTTTTGGTTTTATCTTCTTTTTAATTTGTTCGTAGTCAAAAAGTTAAACATTAAATTAATTAAGACAATTTATTAATTTTATGCAATTAAACTAACTTACAACTATTTTCTACTTTCTAATTTTTTAATTATTTTAACCGACCATTTTTCAGTTAAAAATTATTAAAATATAAAATCACATATTGAATTAAAATTCAAGGATTGACTCACTATAACATTACTCATAACTCATGACAAAAAATAAACATAACAAATTTTATTAACTTATAATTAAATGATCTTATATGTTAAAAATAATTAACATACACATATTCTACCATGTGCAACGTACAAACATGCCAACTACTTTATATATAGTCAAAGGCACACGACATCTGGCTTGCTCTTGAGAATAATTATAAATCACCAAAGTAAGTTAAGTTTTAGATATTTTATGAAGTTAGATATATTTCTTTTTTTTTTTCCTTAGAAAATCAAATTAATTAATATGGTAATTTAAAAAATTAAAATATTTATAACTTTCTTAAATTAATTATTCCCATGATATAATTATATATCATTGAAGCATTCATTTTCAATAATTAAAGGACTAATTATATATGCAAATTCTCGCGATGACTAATTTGATTCAAATGCCTCTTAACATAACATTTAATATTATTAGTCAATAAAACAAAGCCATGGTAATAAGAACATTAAGAAGGGGAAAGGGAAGGAAATGGAAATTTTTTGCTTTTTCTATTATTTTCTCTTATACAATAAAAAGAGCACAAAAATAATCAACATCAGAAGGTCACTTTCTCTTCTCATACTGCCCAATTAAATACGGTGACAAAAAAGAGGGTTGTGGTGTCAAAGGAATGGGAAGAAAATTTCAACTTTGGTATTCCTTTAGGTTCCATATTCAGCTATTTACACTTCAGAGTTTTCACACACAAGTGTTTACACAACAAAAGAAACCCACCCTAAAATTTTAAAAGAAAAAAATAAAATACCATTTATTGTGATCATACTCCTAGTTTCCAAGCCAA
Source organism: Tinospora cordifolia (assembly GCA_030144865.1). NCBI lineage: Eukaryota > Viridiplantae > Streptophyta > Magnoliopsida > Ranunculales > Menispermaceae > Tinospora > Tinospora cordifolia. The sequence continues at coordinate 1,760 of JAJIYU010013520.1, forward strand.
GAAATTTCCATTTCTAGAGTTATATATAAATGCAATATCATCAATGGAAAATATGCATGATGAGAATATTATAAATATCAACCTCATATTAACAAATAAATAAATAATTCTCAATCAAAGAATGTGACCCGCCATCCTTCCATATTAAAATTTGCCATTATCAAATCACCAACCCCTTTCTCATTCTTTCCAACTTTGACATTAAAAGCCCAAAGGCTCCACTTTTCTTTCTACTTCATTAACTTCTTGCCTTTCAAAATTCTTCCTTTTCTTCCATCTAAGTGTTTATGATTGATGTAGAATTTAAGTATCGTAAGTATGTGATATAAAAGGAGATTTTTTTTTAATTGAAATAAACCGTGAAGCTTAAATATAGTTACTGACTCATTTAAAATTCGGGTTCTTTGTAAAATTCGATAATCTTTTTGTTTCTTGAATTAATAATATTGTTGATGAGCTAACTTATAATATGCTAGTTATAATATAGCTAGGTATCTTCTATTGCATGCCGAAAATGTAAACAAAGATCACTTTAGTTTCCAAAAATCAACATTAGCTTGCTAGAGTTTGTGTATCATGAAGTCAAGGTTGGTGGGGTCTGAAGGCAACAACTGGAAAATTGCTCAATTGAAATGGGTTCCTAACTGGGGGAATCTATAAATGTTTTTAGTGTGTTTTTGTGAATGGGGGCACAGAGTCATGTGAGTCATCTTGGATTTGACTTGGCCACAATAGGATTTGAGTTGTAAATAGTTTTAGTATTTTTTTTTCTTTTATTTTTATTTTTTTCTGATGGCATTTCGTTTTCTTGACTTTTAGCCCTATCCCAATAGGATTTGAGTCACCTACCTCTTTAGCGATGTCTGTGAGAGATACGTGGCCAGTTTGAATGTGTAGATCATCAAAATGCCTTAGCCTTGCTATTCTTTTACAACCCACGGAAACAACAATTCTATTTAACCAGCTGTTAATATATTTTAACAAAGTGCAAAATAATAATAATAATGTCCATTTTCTAAATTATTTATGTAAATCAATTCACAAACTTTTACTCATAAAAAATAATAAAATAAAATAAAATTGGTTTAACCAAGTTCAAGTAAGTACGTTTTGTAAGTCTTGTTTAAGAAGAATTTTTTTTTTTTAAAGTGTTTTTGGAGTTAAAAATATTTGATATGCAACACCTACTTTTAACCAAAGTATAGCAAAACTTAAAAGAGAAGTTGGGTTTTAAGTTGGGCAAAACTTGCTATATATATATTTTGTGGTGATATATATGTATATACTATACTTCAAAGAAATATTAAAATTAGAATTGTTTATGGAGCATATTTTACATAGAGTAACAAAAATATTAGGTTAAAAGCAGGACGCTCTCTTTTTCTTCCATCGTTTTTTTAAAGATGGCCATATAAACCTCACGTAAAAATGATGACAAGGTCGTTGTGAGCAGACAAAGTGTACCCCACTATCAATGAGGTTGAAGTTGCTGGTAAATAAAATCTGCACAAAAGGAAATAATTGACAGATTTTGTCCAAAAAATCACTAACAAGCTAGATTGTTTCTACAGAGGATCATCTTATATAATATACACGTCATACATACATATATAATGGAAATATATATAGATGTGAGAACGAATAATAATGGATGCCAGTTATTGGTGCACGTAGAATGCAAAGCCAACACATGCAGTACGTACTTGAAAGGAAAAAAGAAAATCACCTTTACAAGATTGACATTTAAAAGTTGATAGTGTGCCCTGGTGGACATACAGCTTTCTTTTTTCTTCTCTCCATATGTATACATGCATGAACGTGTATTCAAGTTATTCTTCTTTGATGAATCGAGCAAGAAGGCAATTTTATTTTATTTTATTTTATTTGTTTAATTGGAACATTAGAAAGAGAAATTTCTTGACAAAAATTTACAATAATAGAATAGTAACTGCGATATATTATGAAATTGTAATTCTCAGACTATGCTGATGAGGTTGCCTTGCCTATGATAGAAGAAAAAGAAAACCACAGAGAAATGATTAAAAAAATATACTTTGTTTTATTATTGCATGATTTTTAAATAAAATTCTACCAATTGTCAAGTATTAAAATTTTTTTTTAAAACAAAGGGTTTCAATTTTGGGTTTGAAAAAATTAAAAAAAAAAAAACACACACCGAAGAAGAAGAAACTTTTTGTGAACAACCGGCGCTGTTGTTCACGTCAGTTCCACTTTTTCACTACCAAATCCCAAACACGGGGTTTTACCCATCGCCTTACACGCCCAGCCCACGCCCCCTACCCTACAAACTAACATCCCAAAACCCTTCAAGGAGGGGATTTGATCGATAACTCATTTTGAAAGAAACGGAAACGACAACTTGCAGTATCATTCACTGCACCACCCTTCTCTCTCTCTCATGCACAAACAACGCCAACCCATGCATTTATTTCTCCCTGTCACCGGCATTTATTGCTTCCCACCCTTTTCTTCTTGCTTCCCTCGCCCAACCAAAACACCTCCACACACATAATACACCGCAATGCTATTCTGATCTTTCCCTTCAAACTTGTAAGTTATAATAACCAAAGAAGCACGAACATTTTTATGGTTAAAAAAAAAAAACACAAACAAAACGAGAATTTCTCATTTAAACAACTATTGCTACAACATGATTAATGACAACAACATCGATACCAAGCAGAGAATGAAAGATAGAGAGAGCTCTAGGCCCCCTTCTCTAGTCTCTTCTCTCCCGTCAAATCTTTCACCATCTTATCAAAACAAACCAAAAACCAAAAACAAAAACAAATTAATTTGACACTTTAGCCACTAATAATAATCTTCATAATAATTTTAATCTCGTTCCCAAACTTGTTTCTTTTTTCTTTTTTTTTCTTTTTTTTTTCCTTTGCTTAGTCTTCCCGGGACACACCTCCCGGGTCCACGAGTCAATACCCGAACCACCACCCTTGCGTTTGCGTTCAAAGAGCTATAACTAGACAACCCACCACTCACCGAACAAGGATTTTTTTTTTTTTTTCCAAACCACAACGCGGTTCGTTCTTGACTCGCCTCCCGACCGACACATCCCCGAAGACCACACCACCGCCCTCTTTTTTCTCTCTCTCCAACCACCACCACCCTTCTCACTATAAGATTTACCTGTCAATTTAGTCATATAATAAATATAACAACGAAGAAAACTAAAAGTTACTCGGTAAAAACCACCACCGCCCGCATCGCCATCATCAGCAGCAGTCGCTCTCCAAGTGAATACCTTGTCTTTGTTACTCTTGTAAAATTAGGTTTCGCAATGAAGGGCGGCTTTGATCTTCTGCACGGTGCATGATATAAGATTGTTGACTGTCTCCACAGACTCCACCGTCAGCTTCGCTGTCGGAAGACTATTCACCAGAATCTGAAAAGCCACCGTCAGCAACGACCCACCACCACCTCCTCTCCTCTGTGAGCTTCCATTATTGTTGTTAATATTATTAACATTATTGCCATTGCCGCCGCCACTGCTGTGATTACCACCGCTGTTGTTACTGCTATTGGCGTTGTTGTTACCGGCGCTGTTATTGGGCCCCCCACCCCCGAAGGGAGGAGGCCCATCTGGCACGATCGCGAACCCAGAAGGCAAGAGCGCCACGTAGGCCGAATCACCACCGTTCATCACCACGTGCATAGCTGGAATGTCAACTGGCGCGTACACCACCAGTGACCCCGCTGCGTCTATGCACGTCTCCTGCAGTATCAACATGCTGCTCTGATTCGCGTTCATTGCCTGCGTCCCCACCACACGTCACGACAAGCCCGTCATTTTCTCCATACTCGCACACAATATTTATGAAACCAAAAAGGTAAAAAGAAAATGAAAATAAGAAAATAACTCCGTCGGTTTCGCTAAGGCACAACCAGAGTCAATTCTGACGTCAGAGATAACACCAAAAGGTGCCAGGTGTCCTATTCAATTGACTTTCTTGTAAATACACTTATAATAATAATAAAATCAGAACTTACACTGGCACGCAGGAGGGAAACGCAGTTGCCATGGTCCTGGCCTTTGGCGATGTGAGCCATCTCTTGCATGGGCCCACCATTAGATAAGATGTCCCACTCGCTTCTCAGCCGTTCATCACGCAAGAAGTCAAACAGTTTCTGCGGTGGCACCGGAAGCCAAACCGACGTCGCAGCACTCAGCACCACTCCCGGCGGCTCGCCGGGATCGTCCACGCTCTTCCGGGTCATGACCCGGACGTCCTCGTCGACGTTTCCGGCGTAAAGCTTGTTCCATTTGTGCACCGTCGAAGCGCACACTCCGGCACAGAAGTTGTCAGTCATTCTCTGCGCCAGCTTCAACATGCTTCTTCTCCCACTTGCTGTTATCGCTGAAGGCGAGGTGAGCGGACGGCACATACAAAATGAATTAATAACTATGTTCAACACAGCAACAGAAAGTTTAATAAATGAAGAAAGAGAGAACGGAGTGTAGTAGTTTAGTTAGTTAGTTACCGGTGTGGTCGTTAGTGGGCACTGTGGACATGAGAATTGCCAAGCACTCGCATTGTCTTTGAAGGGTGGCAACCCATCGTTGAGCTCCGAACCCCATCCCGGAGCTAATTAAAGGCCGGTAGAGCCGATGAATTACCGTCTCATCGTATTCTGCGTGCTCCACCCAGGTCACCTGTGGAGCTCAAAAGGGTTATAATATGAATGTTCTGACATTTTGTTTAGATAGGATGTTAAAAGAATCAAGAGCTGCATTATTGTAATCCATGGAGACAACCGTGAACTCTTCACAGCTACTACAGCTACATGTTCATGGCTGTCGTACCTTTCCTTCTCTAGGGAAAGAAAACTTGAAGGTGAGAGGATCGATGAGGATGGAAGAGTAGAAAGCAAAGTTCTCGAGATGTTAAAACAGAATTAAAATAATAGATAAAAACAAAAGGGAGGGTTGAGTCTTTGAGTTTACTAACATGGTGGGAATTAAAACAATATATGGGCTGGAACCAGGTCATACGCAGTGTGAGAGTGCATGGTCTAGTTAGAGTAGTTCTACTAAAAACTAAATATTGCTGTTAGGAGATCGAGAAGGAATCACAGATTGGAATAGAAGCATCAAATGAATAAATTTATATAATCGAAGCAAAGATATCTGGGCCTGCCTATAAACAAAAAAGGCTAGCTATGAAATTAATGTGTTCGATGCACTGAAACAGTAATAGAGACTTCTATTAATACTAAAATATGAACCATCTCGATTTGGTCAATGTATAAATATATATATATTTTATACGTTGGTTGAGTAGGAACACTAAGCAACACATTGCAGCAGCAAAAGGAGGAGGCATTGAAACTTCAAGAAAAGGGAAGCATCTAATTCATTAAAATATTAAAAAGTAAGAGAAGGTCCAGATTCTATGCGATTATTTTTTAGTAGATAATCAAGAGAGCAATCACCAGACCCAACAAAATATTCTTTTTTTATTTTTTAATTCATTATTTTGACTAAACACTAACTAAGCCCAAATCAAAGCAACCAACCTCATTAAAAATCAAAAGGGGGTGATCAGCCAAATACCCAGTTCATTAAAATAGAACACTAAATACAAGGATTTCAATAAATTATATGGTTCTAACCTTGGAGTACCCATTAGGCATATCCTGCACTACACAGCCAGAAGGAAGCCTCCTGCAGCTCATGACGAAATTGGTTGGACTCGAGGCATCTCGATCAGCGTCAATGGATACATCAACCACTGCCCAGACCCCCTCCGCGTGCTGCTTGCAGAATCGTAGAAACTCGACCTCTCGAATAGGTACAAGCGGCGAAAGAACCTGAAGTTCTGCTCGCATCTGCATAAACAAAGATACGAGGAAATTCGGGAGATGTCTTTTCCTACTAAACCAGAATACCAAATGATAATAAACAATTAACCTCCTAGCTAAGGTTTATTTATACATGGATAGAAAATAACTTACAAGCTGAAGTGCTCCATTTCTTGTTCCACCAACACCAATGGAGATCACATCAGTAGTAGAAGTTCTAGCAATCATACAAGGAAACATTTCCGCCCACCGATTCTATTGAGAATAGCAGAAACAAAAAAATGAAATTAATCCAGAGCTCTATATCACACGCAAGGGGAGGTAAAGTAAAATCATAAATGTATAGCTCGTACAAGTATTTTCTTATTATTATTTTTTCAATTTCAGAAGCATGATTTCACATCATCTAATCCTAAATATATTAAAAAACTACTGCTTTCTGTCAAAATAATAAAAGGTTGAAAAGCCTATTTACCGCATCCATTAGAGTCTCTACAAGGGCCAAACTATTGATTATCACTACATCAGTCTCTCGTGTAGCTTCACTGACAAACCCAACTGGCCTCATTCCAATACAAGGAGGGAACACCCTTAAGTACTCTTCATGGTTTAGCGTCTCTTTCCCTCCACCCAAACCTGGGAGCCAAAGTGGCTCATTAGTCTGAGCCATCTTCACCAACTCATCCATGGCAGCCAATGCGAGCTCCAAATACACAGACTTTTCAAGAGATCTATCCAGACCCGTCAAAACAGGTCTACTACAAGGGGGCGGTGGCACCACAGTCACAGTGCCCGGAACTCCAGCTCCAAAATCTGTTCCCTGAGCCACTGTCGTGGCAACCGGACTTAACCCACCAAACCCATTGCTTCCCACGGCAAGTTCCAACCCGGAACTTGGCATCGTGGGAGCGATTGAAGATGCAAGAGAGGACACCGGCCTGCCCAGGAATTTTCCAGCAAGAGCACAAACTCGATCTAGTTCGTCCTTTAAACGGGCATTCTCAATCCTTAGGTGTTGTTCTTCTAAAGACACGTCCCCGAGCATTGCCGGGCCGCCACAGTTGGTGCAGATAGGGTTTCTCATGGCGTCCCTGATAGACATGTTCTCGGCTCGGAGCTTGTCGTTCTCCTGCCTTAGTATTGAGTTCTCATGGCGTTCCAGTTGGGTCTGATATGATCCAAGACATATAAATAAGATTTAGGGAAAAAAAAACAAAGAAATTTCATCAACGAAAAGCTTAAGACTAGATAAACTAAAATTGACCTTCATCTGGGTCCGTCGGTTTTGAAACCAGAACTTGACTTGCCTACTTTCCAAGCAAAGCCGCTTGCTTAGCTCCAATCTTTGTTTTTCATCTGGATGTGGGCACTCCTTGAATAGACTGAAACATAATCGAAAAAAAAAAACAAAAACAAAAAAGAAGAAGAAGAAGAATTTAGTGGTTAAATTGGCGTACTGTTTGAAAATGCATGAGAAGAACTATAAACAAGTAACTATATATATATATATATATAATTTCTCTTACGCCTCGAGTTCTTGGATTTGCTGAGGAGTGTGGCGATGGTATCTTTTCTTTCTCGGTGGCTTATCGGTATCTTGGTCATCGCCTGATGCTCCCTCCATGTTATCACTTCCGGATCTGCTCTCATATTCATCTTCTCTGGGGCGTCCTCCAAGAACAGGCTCAAAACTTTCAGCAATGCGACCCACCTCCCCCTGCCCCTCCATACTCGTTTGCTGTTAATAAAAATTAAAAAAATAATAATAAACATTTAAAGAGGAAGCAAATAAAGGGCATCAGATCACCAGTTCCACAACCAAAAATACCAACAAAAAGATTACATTAAATGAAATCCAAAAAGATGAACATGAAAGAGACGAAGAAGAAGAAGGCCTACAAGAGCAAGAGAAAGGCCAGGAGAACTGAACATGGATTTGGTTAAAGGAGCGACAAGTCGTGGCTGAGACATGGCAGCAGCAGGCATGTTGCTGTAAGGTATATCCCCGGCCACTTTTGCACCACCAACACCTCCAGAATTATTATCGAAGAAACCCCCAAAACTCATCAATATTTCCTTCTTCTTCTTCCAAAATCTTCCCTTTTAAATCCAGTACAACCCGTTTCTTCAGTCCTCTCTAAAAATCTCTCCTAGCAGGCCTTTAAAAACAACATTCAAGGATTCACGTGCAACCAATATTAGTTCTCACCACCCAGATGTTTTTTCTCCACACATGATCTTTTAATTCATCGAACACTCAGACGATGACGATGATGATGCTGCACCGAAAAGAACTGAACTCGAATAGAAACATCAAATAAGATGAAATGGGTATCTCAGAAACTACCCTAACAAACACTTTTCGAGAGAGAAAACAAAGGAAGAGTAAGCTGTTTTAGTGAAGACAAACGAATAAAACCCAAATGTCCCTCACTCCCAAAAAGCTGCTTCCTCAGAGAGAAAGAAAGAGAAAGAAGGCAAGCAGATATATTTCCTTTCCAGATGCTTCGCTCTTCGTTCTCTCCCCGTCTCCCTCTATTTTTCTTCTTCTTCTTGGTCTATTCACAACACATAAAAAAACCTCCGAAACACCATTTTCGAGACCTCCAAATCTAGTGAACGCTCACTGGTCATCAAACCCTAGTCTCATCTCTCTCTCTTCGTCTCTCTATCTCTCTTTCTCTCTCTGGACGTCTCTTTTGATTGACTCCCCAAATCTTACCTCAGCTTCTGCAATTGAAAAAAAATAAAAATAAGTAGAAAAAGAATGGATTAAAAGATGGCAGAGAGCAAGGCATACACACAAAGAAAAAAGAAAAGAGAGACAGTAAGAGGCGATGGTCAACCGACCTTTTTCGTTCAGTTTGGTTTCTTGTATTTGTAAGGCTTCTCTCAGTCCACATATACGTCTTTATATCTTCTTCTATATTTCCACGCTTTACCCGCTCACTGTCCTCCCTCTCTCTCTCTCTCTCTCTCTCTCTGAAAAAACAAAAAATAAAGAAAAACCTAACAAAGGACCTTTTTTAAACCCTAATTTCACCTTTTTACCGTCTCTGTAAGAACAGAACTTCTAATCTTTTACAGATTCGTGAATCTTTCTTTGTTCTTCGCACACAGTCACACACACTTTCTCTCTCTTCCGACAAATATCGGGATCCGATATGAAACGCTTAATTAACAAATAAAAAAATCGAACAGAGAACTATGTGTACTACTGCTCTCGCTGACTTACGATGACTCCACAGTCTCTCCCTCTCTCTCTCCCTCTCTCTCTCTCTCTCTCTCTCTCTCTCTGGTTAGCTAATTTCAACAACGCTCCAGGAGCAACATTTCACTTCACCGGTGATTTCCAGAATCGTCCGTGAACGCGCCGGGGTTGGCGATCGCAATCTGGATCGGCTCGCCAGTTTCTGTGGCTTCGATCTCAGAGGATTTAAATCAACGGAAAGAAAACGAATTTTTTTTTTTTTTTCTTTGGAGAGAACTTGACGGAATTTGTTTACGTGGAGAGGGTTTGTAACGGCTGATTGAATGCTGCTGTTAATTTTTTTTTTTTATAGAAAAGACGAGTGTGTATTCACGGCTATAACCATGCGCCACGTGGTTTATTACGGGTTGTACCACTGTACTTGATTGTAATTCCGAGGAGGAAAGAGGGACAGCTGTCCAAGATTTTCTCTCTTTTTTTTTTTTTTGTGCTTCTTCTTTTCTAAGAGCGCCAGTCACTTTGTTTTATGCAAAATGGGAGTGATGCACGTCAGCACGTGCTTTACTTGATCAACAAATGTATTGAAAAATAAATAAATAAATAAATGCTTGCCCTCCAAAATATATATATATAGCTCAATTAATTAGTTAAAGAATATATACGTGAGGTCTAATTGTCTAAATGCTAAAATTAAATTTAAATGTCTCCATATTTATGTATTTACCGTATATATGTCTAGAAAAATGAATCTTGATGCAATTTTTTTTATAAAAAAATAGTAGTTATATATAAATGGAGAATAGTTTTTTATATAAAAAATATATTTATTTAAAAAAATTGATGTGTGTATATAGTTCGATGATTAAAATAAATGGATAATAGTTTTTTTTTTTTGTAAAGATGAAAATGCATTTATTTTAAAATTTGATTTAACAACTGTCTTTCTAACTTTACTTGTATGTGAATCAATGGCTTGTCACTTTCTTATTACAGAGACTAGTCCTTATAATTTAAAAGGATTTAATTCTTGTGATGATATTGCACTTATAAGCTCATATTTTGCTGTATTTTAAGATGAATAATTATTATTTATGTTGTTAGTATTTTGTTATACATGTGAAAACTAGTAGATAATTTATATGATTCAAGTTAAATGTATGTAATTATAATTTATACTCTTCATTTTTCTTCAATTAAAATACTGTAATTGTAAATGATAATCACCTAACTCATGGTGTTTGATAATAAATAATAATAATAATAATAATTTAGAATGATAGATAATGCAAAATACTATCAATGTTTATTTAACTTATTAATTGGTAAATAAAGAGTCCAATTTGGAATTTGCCATGTATTTTATTTTTTATTTTTTATTATTTTTTGCCTTCTTTCTTTATTTGTGGTGAAGTGAGAGAGATAAGATTAATTCATGCACCATTGCTCTACATTAATATCATTTGATTATATGTTGTATCTTTATTTGAATCTTTTTATTAAAATCATAAATGATTTCTTGAACAGAGCTAGATTTCACAATTACTTTAGCAAATCTTCTATATTATATGGTGATTTTTTTAACAAAATGTTTTTTTTTTTATTATTGCGTCATTGTTGTGTTCTTTTTTTCAAAAAAAAAAATAAAAATAAATATTGAAGTGTGATGATCTAAATGAACTATACAATACTTTGACTTAATATATTTATTGAGATTAAGAGAAAAAAAAAACTTTGTGGTAAATAACCAGTATTTGAGATTAAGAGAAAAGATTAATTCATGCAAAGGTCTCTTCTTTGGCATATATCTATCTTTCCTTTTCATACGTACCAAATTAAGTTCATCACATGGCAACAGCATCAAATGACAAACGAGTCCTAATTGACTTTTCTTCCTCACCATGAATGCATATGATTATTTTCCATCAATAATATGCTATTTATTTTCAATTTTCTTTACATGTTTTTTTTTTTTTACTATAAACGCAAGATTTTGTCAAGATTCACATTATATAATCAGCTCTACTACCATATTATATATTTAACGAGAGTTATCAGTAAACTATTTATTTATTTATTTATTATATTCATTCCCCGTGGTAGAACGGTGACAAAAGTGGCACTTAAAAATGTTAAAATTAATTGTAATTATACATTTGTAATACAAATTATATTGTATCGTGTAAAAAAATATTGTCCTAGCTATTTAATTTATCAACTAGGTCATTAAGATTTCTCTCTAGGCTTTGAGTTGGCCAAATATTTAGCTTTTTTTTATTTATTTTTTATTTTTTATTTTTTAAATTCAAAACAACTAAAACCTAAACATGATAGCGATTATAACAAATGTCTTGGTTTTAATGCCATTATTATTGAAAAAAACAAACAAACAAAAGAATGCCATTAACTTTTATATCATAACATGATCATTGCGTGAATTGCAAATTAATTGAATTAAAAGTCACTTTAGCATATAATTAGAAATTAAATGGCCAAGATATCTTAAAAACATATTTAATATAACTCCAAAAGTAACATCAAGTAGACGAGTAAGCCCCTCCAACATGAAAGTTAGTCAGCTCACTAATGAGCACAAAAGCAACCTGCATACGTGTAGGTCATAATAGGTACAAAAAGCTAGCCTATCTTTCTCATAACTTTTTTGCTTAATGGATAAAAATATTATTAATCATTTTATATATGTCAACCTATCTTTTTGAAATATTCTCAATTACTTCTTGATTGCAACAAAATCATATATTTATTTATGATATTTTTCTAGAAATAAATAAATAAAATAAAATAAAATAACAACCTCTCCTGAAAAAAAAACATAAATCACTTAAATTTTGATTGTTCAAGTTGTTATTAACCTATGTCTTTATTAAAAAAAAAATTTAGTTGTGACAATAAATAAGCTGTAACAAGATTTAAGTTTTTATGACGGATTACTCGTTGTATTGCGCAATAGACTTTTTCCAAGTTAGAGA
>JAJIYU010013521.1:0-13853 GCA_030144865.1 Tinospora cordifolia
GTGGGTAAGAGTCCCGGTAGGATTCCCGGTGGGTGTTACAATAAAAAGGCTCTTTTTATTGTAACACCCACCGAAAATCCTTTCGAGACTCTTACCCACGTCGTAGGGCCCACGTCATGGCGTGTCACTCACAAGGTACTATCCCCTGCCCCCTGGGGTTTTCTTTCGCCTCCGCGGAGATTCGAACCTAAGACCTAGGGCTCAAGTACTTATTTCTTTCATCATCCGCTACCATTGAGCCCCAGGGGGCAGTGGACAGTACCTTGTGAGTGACATGCCATGACATAGGCCCTACGACGTGAGTACAAGTCCCGGTAGGATTCCTAGTGGGTGTTACAATAGCTCCATGGTAGTGGATGAAGAATGAACAAGGTACTTATGCCCCAGGTCCTTGGTTCGAATATCCACGGAAGCGGAGAAAAATCCCAAGGGGAGGCGACAGTACCTTGTGAGTGACACGCAATGACGTGGGCCCTACGACGTGGGTAAGAGTCCCGGTAGGATTCCCAGTGGGTGTTACAATAAAAAGGCGCCTTTTTATTGTCACACCCCACCGAGCCCACAGGTCCCATCGGACTTACGTCGCGTGGCGGCCGCATGGTGCACCGCGTGGCGGTTGTGACTCACTAGGTACTGTCCCCTCCCCTAAGGGTTTTCCTTCGCCTCTGCAGAGATTCGAACCTAGGACCTGGGGTTTAAGTACCTAGTTCATTCCTCATCTACTACCATTGAGCGGTGCGCCATGCGGCCGCCACGCGACGTAGGTCTGGTGGGGTGAGACAGGATTGAAGACATTCGATTTGGAAGGTCTAACTCATAGGCATATTCACTGATTTTTCTGAGTATCACGAAGGGTCGAATGAATCTAGGCGCTAGTTTTCCTTTGGCTCAAAATCGTTTGATTCCCTTCTGAGGGTTGATCCTTAGAAACACTTTATAGCCTAAGTGAAATTCTAGAGGTCTTCTCCTATCAGTGTAAATTTTCTATCTATTTTGTGCAGTGGTCAGTCGCTTCTAAATATGTTTGACCTGATTATTCATCTCCTGCATGGGATCTGGCCCAATAAGAACATGATCATCAAGTTTAGCCCAACAGGTTGGTGATCTGTAGGGCCTCCCATAGAGGACTTCGTATGGAACCATCCTTATACTTGCCTGATAACTATTGTTATAGGCAAACTCCACCAGGTGCAGGTATTTACTCGAATTCCCTTTGAAGTCAAGGATGCAAGACCTCAGCATGTCTTATAGTGTCTGTATGACTCTTTTAGATTGGCAATCCATTTGAGGGTGAAAAGCCGTACTCATGGTGAGTGTAGTGCCTAGTTCCTTCTGTAGACTCTTCCAAAATTGTGGGGTAAAATGAGAGTCTCGGTCAGACATTATTGGCTTAGGTACCCCATGAAGGCGTGCTATTTCTTTCACATAGAGTTTACCTAGTTTACTGACTTGGTTTATGGATCTCATTGGCAAGACATGTGTCACTTTAGTAAGACGATCCATAATCACCCAAACAGTATCTTCCTGTTTCTTATTTTTGGGTAACCCGCTAACAAAATCTATGGTGATGTTATCCCACTTCCATTCTAGGATCGAAAGTGGTTTTAACAATCTAGAGGGTTTTCAGTGTTCTGCCTTTACATGCTAACAGGTTAGGCCCTTAGAGACGTACTTGGCTACATCTTTTTTCATGCCTCTCCACCAATAGGTCTTTCAGAGATTTTGATACATCTTATCTCCTCTTGGATGCATCCTGTACTTTGTTTGATGGGCTTCGTCTAGAATGGTTTGCCTACTCGATCCATTTTGCAGTATGCAAATTCTTTCTCCTAACCTTAAGTTACCTTCGACATCCATTCTAAAGACGATGTGCTTACTTCATTGAATTCCTTAAATCAGCTTTGTGAGCCATTTGTCTTGCTTTTGATCTTCCCTAACAAGTCATAATGTATAGATAGGTTTGTTCTTCTTTTAATGTCATGCCCATCCTGAAGTCTTCGATCAATTGGTACATCTGACCCTTTTCTTCTTCTTGTTTGTTGAATTTCCTACTAAGGGCGTCTGCTACTACGTTGGCTTTTTTTGGATGGTAATGAAGTTGAAAATCATAGACTTTAAGGAATTCCATCCACCTACGTTGCCTGAGGTTCAGTTCCTTTTGGGTATAGATGTATTTCAAACTTTGATTGGGATTTGAAAATAGGTCCAACTTCTCACCATACAAGTAATGCCTCCATATCTTCAAGGCAAACACTATAGCTGCTAGTTCTAAGTCATGTGTTGGGTAATTTCATTCATGGATCTTTAGTTGTCGCGAGGCATAGACAAGAACCTTTCCTTCTTGCATCAAGGCTACACCTAATCCGTTCTGTGAAGCATCTATGTACAGAGCATATGTGATGCCATGAGTCGGAATGACTAAGATAGGGGCCGTAGTCAATCTCCTCTTTAGTTCTTGGAATTATTGTTCACATTTCTCATCCCAGTTGAACGTAACTTCTTTTCTGGTCAGGTTGGTCATAGGTTTTGCTAATTTGGAAAAGTCTTGAATGAATTTTCTGTAGCATCCGACTAGGCCCAATAAGCTTCAGATCTCGATAACAGTCTTAGGTTGTTTCCAATCTGTGACAACTTCCACCTTTTCAAGATCTATAGAGATACCTTCCGCTAATACTACATGAGTAAGAAATTTATCTGCCTTCATCCAGAATTCACACTTGTTGTACTTGGCATACAGTTGGTGTCTTCTGAGTGTTTCTAACATGATCCTCAGGTGTTCTAGGTGTTCCACTTTAGACTTGGAGTATATTAGGATGTCGTTAATGAATACCACAATAAACTGGTCAGGGTATTGCCTAAATACTCGGTTCATCAAGTCCATGAATGCTGCGGGGGATTTGGTTAAACCAAAGGGCATTACTGTAAACTCAAAGTATCCATATTGGGTTCTAAAGGCAGTCTTGTGAATGTTTCATTCATGAATCCTCAACTGATAATATCCTGACCTAAGGTCAATTTTGGAGAAATGAGTCGTTCCTCTCAATTAATTAAATAGGTTATCTATCCTTGGTAAAGGATACTTGTCTTTATCGTTGCTTGATTTAGTTTTCGATAGTCAATGCAGAGTTTCATAGATTCGTCTTTCTTTTCTACAAATAGCACCGGAGCTCCCCAAGGTGATTCACTTGGTCTAATGAATCCTTTCTCCCGGAGCTTGTCTAGTTGAGTCTTCAACTTGATTAATTCTACTGGTGTCATATGGTATGGAGGTATAGCTATGAGGTTGGTTCTAGGTTGGAGTTCAGTCTTGAACTCGATGCCTCTAGCTGGTGGTAGTCCGGGTAAGTTATCAGGGAATTCATCTTCGTAGTCTCAGACCACTTCTAGGCTCTTGATCTCTTTCTATCCTTCAGAGTCCTCCTCTAAGAGTTCATCGAGGTCGTCCTTCTGCCTTAAGCAATTAAAAATGGCCACCATTCGGTTCCTAGGTAACCTATGAATATCACCATTAATTTTAAAGGCTTCTCTTGAGGGCAACGTTATCGTCACTCTTCTCTTGGGATAATTGATTTGCACCTGATACTGCTCCAATCAGTTCATACCCAATATCACATCATACCCATGGAATGGAAGTATTCAGAGATCGACCAAAATCAGCTTATCCGCAAATCTAAGATCACATGTACACATTCTCTTTACAGTGATAGTAGCTCCTATGGGTGTGGATACGTTTAAGGTTATAGGTAAAGTTTTTGTTATTAGTTGTAGATTATTAACTAGTTCTTTCGAAACAAAAGATTTTGTAGCGCCCGAATCAAAAAATAGTTTCACACCAACATTAAATAATAAGAATGTACCTTCCACCGTGGGGACTTGTTCTTCAGCAATTGCAAATAGTCTGCCCTGGTTCTGCCCACGGCCCTGGTTTTGGTTCTACCACTGGTTGTTGCTTGGTCGCGGTTGCTGCTGTTGAGGACGTCCATTTTGTCCTCTTTGATGCTGCTGTTGTTGTGGGGCCTAGACGTTAGCTAGACAGAACTTTGCCAAGCGTCTTGGTTGGTTGCAATAATAGCATAGGCCTTGTTGTCTTACTTGCTCCTTTCGTTCTTCTTTGTTTGGCCTTGTTTGCTGTAGGGCCTGGGGTACCATGTTTCCACCATTTTGTTGGTTAAAATTTTGTCTCTTATGAGGCTCTTGATGATCCCTACCATCTGCTGGCCTCTTGTTTCGGTTCCTTATCTTCTGTTCGAAGTTCAACTCTTGTTCTAGGGTCAATGCTCGTCTACAACTTCTTTATATGTTTTTGGGCATGCTGTCTTTATTAATTTTCGAATCTTAATCTTGAAACCTTGAGTGAAGCGGTTGACCTTCTTCTTTTTTTCACTAATCAGTTCAGGTGAGAACTTGACCAATTCAATAAATTCGGCCTTATAGTCGGCTACCGTCAGATCTCTCTGTATTAAATGAATGAAGTCCTCCTGCATTTTCGTCAATGTTGCTTCGAGGAAGAATTTCTCATAAAATATCTTCCTAAACTCTTCTCAATTCATTCTGCTAACATTAATGTTTGGGTCTGCCTTTACCATCTGCCACCAGCTTTTAGCTAGTCCCTTGAATTGATGGGTAGCCAATGCTACCCTACTTGAACCTGTTACTCTCAATACATCCAGGTGTTCTTCTAATTCCTGGTACCAATAGTCAGTTGTTAAGCTATCAGGAATACCATCAAATTGTGATGCTTGAAGCTTCTTTAATTCTAGCAACATCTTTCTATGCTCACTATCTTCCAGATTCTCATGTTCCTCTTGATGAGCTGGAACCTCGGGAGTTGGTATTGGCACTGGTTGCTGCACTGGGATAGGTTCCTGAACCTGTGGCTGCGGTGCCACCTGAGGCGTTATCTAAGGTAGGGCCCTCACGATTTGTTCCATGACCCTCCTTGTAACCTCTAATATCATGTTTTCCATCTGGTTCTCAGCTACATTATTCGATACCTCTTGCCCCCAAGAATCAGTCTAGTCAGATATTGTAGCCCTGGTAGTGTATCTTCTAGGTCCAGCCATTTATCTACAAATCAAGTTGTTTTAATAGTAGTTTCCACGGTTTTGCCTTGTCGTGCTATCATGACTCTAGATTTAGTTTTCTAGGTTTTCGATTTGTCCAGTGGCCTAATAGTTTATTCTTCTAAGTTCTTTTTGTTTTTGGGTATAGGACTTGGTCTCATACATGCATATTCAAACAATAAGATCATCATACGTTCAATCATTGAATAATGCAAGTTCATGCTTACCATAGAAAAATTCTGGGCTTCTGCCTATGCCTCTGGGTTCGAGTGTCCCATACCACCCTCACCCATCAACATGGACTTCCACTCAGAAGTTTTACTACACCCAATCAATTTTGCA
Organism: Tinospora cordifolia; assembly: GCA_030144865.1. NCBI lineage: Eukaryota > Viridiplantae > Streptophyta > Magnoliopsida > Ranunculales > Menispermaceae > Tinospora > Tinospora cordifolia. The sequence continues at coordinate 5,406 of JAJIYU010013521.1, forward strand.
AATGTCTTAATTTCTAAGGCTTCGCAAGATCCACTATACTTGACTGTCCCATACCAGTTAAGCATAAGAAAACAAGTTCGTCCAAAGCCACCGATCATTTACCAAACATGGTCTGTCATTCTCCACGTCTATGATTCCTCTATATCCCTAAATTCCTATGTGTCCCATACCACATAGAAACTAGAGATACAAGGTCCTCCCAATCTCGTGCCCTGATCACATAAGTGTTTCGTTTCCACATGTTTTCGGTCTCTAGCCTATATCCTAATGTTTTATTTATGATTCATTGTGCCACCCAAGTTTCTGCCTAAGGTCTCTTTTTTAGACCTAGTGTTCAAGTCTTGGTTGAGAAGTTCTTTTGTTGAACCGTTAACTTTCATCTATTCGCGATACCACCTTTGACATCTCCTTTGAACCATAGTAAGTTCCTCGCCCTTAATTACCACCTCTTAGTTTTTTATATAAGAAAATAAGTGTGTTCTTCAACTCCGACTACTCGTATAAGTTGGTGGGACAACCTCTAGATCGAACGACGAGACCGAAGTCTACTTAGCAACCGTGCTTTCTAGAACATGATAACCCATCTCCCTTTCAATGTTTACCTTTATTCGGGACAAGGCTTACCTACTATCAGCTCAACTCGTAATCTTCGTATCAAAATAAAACAGTTGAAAAACATATATTCCTTTTTTGGAAAATAATTTTTCAAAACAATTTTAATTTCCAAAACAGGAGGTAATGCTTTCTAAATTAATTCAAATTAAAGGTCTTATTTGACCAGTCAATTCTTTTTAATCCTTACCCAAGCCATCTAGCCTAGGCTTTGATACCACCTTTGTAACACCTTGCCTCCCGTTCCTAGGCCTATGTCATTTGACGATATAATTTTCTTCATCAACATTTTTGGGTTGCCTCGGAGGCGGGCCTGTGTTACGTTATCTTTATTCTGTTTTCTTTTCCATATTCATGAGTTATCTTGTGCACATCAATCTATGTATAAAAAATCCATGATGCCATGAAATAAAATAAATCCTTTATTATTAAATAGAAAAATTCAAGGGTTACAACGAAATGAAATAATAAATAAATTTGGGTCTGCATGCCCTACAATGAGATTAAATAAAATTTTTGACAAATTAAATAACTCCTATGAAACCTTGATAATTAATTTCCTAAAATATTAAAAATGAAGGGTGAACTATGAAGCCCAGTGAATCATCCTAAATATTTAATTTATTATTTCGATAAAATAAAACATGCAAAATAACCACTTACAAGGAATTAAATGATTCAACCAATTTATTGTTTTCTGTTGTCCTTAAAGACCAAAAGGATACCTCCAGCAATCCAACCCTAGGGAAAGAGTTACTATACTAAACTTAGACCCATTGGAGTGTGGTAGGATCAATTCTGAATTCTTTATTACCTCACAACCCTTATTTGGAATGCTCATGATGCAAATTCGACCCCGTGCGATACATGGTTAAAATATCTATTTAATCTTTTCTTAATTGTAAGAGCATAATAAATAATTATTTAAATATAATTTAAACATTCCAACAATATAACATTACACCACAGATCAACATTTAAAATAAAACAAGAAGGATGACTTTCAATTTCTGATGTAGAAGATCATACAAGACGTAATTATAGAGCATACTCTCTCAGTCATGAACAATATAATAATTTAAACGCATAAATTAAAAAATCATGTAAAAGAAGACTAAACTAACCACACAAGCATACATTATTTGAATCAAAATAATAAATTAAAAGACAGAAATAATTTCACATCGAGATCGTTTCCTAAATTCCTTTTAGATCTTTTCGCTAAGATCTGTGTAGCACTTCATTGTTATTACTTCGTAGGCTGTTTAGAACAGTTCAAGAAAAGAAAAGGGACTGAAGATGCCAAGAAGGAGGCAGAGAAAGCAAGAATGAACTTTATTCAATTCTTGCTGGGATGAATGAAATGACAGGGGTGAGGAGGTTTATATAGAGTCTCTAAGGGTTAGTTTTATTTTGCTTTCCTAATATAGAAAACTTCCTTTTTTGCTTGATTGGGGCGCTAGAGGTTTAAGGTTTGAGATTAGTGTTTTTTTGTATTTTCTAAAAAAATTTTCAGGTATTTTTTGTATATTTTTTTGTTTTTTTTTTTCGTATTTTGTCCATTTTTTTCTTTTTTTTCTTTTTTAATAAGCGCATAAGCATGCGTGAATTTGCGTGCTCAACCCATGCATGTTTTTGTGTTTCGTGCTTGGGCCTAAGCCCATGTGTGAAATAATAATTTTTTTACTTATATATATATATATAATTTTTTTTCCAAGTTTATAAATACATCTAATCATATGTTTTTGTATCTAATAATTTAAATAAGTTTACATATATTTTCACACACATATATAGATATATTTAAGTTTCAAAAATATTTTGCTAAATATAATAGCAAAAATATTATTTTCTTATACTAAATATTTTAATAGTGAAGACTATTATAATAATAAAGAATATTATGCATATACAAATACTAAGTGTATATATATTTATACCCATACATTACTGCATGCCTAGTATTAATACATATTTCAATCGTAATTAATTAATATATATACATGTGATTATATTAATGCACATATATATATATATATATATATATATATATATATATATATGCACGTCTACACCAATTAATTGATTAATTAATCATTGCATATTTCTACATTAATCAATTCAAGATAATATGTCAAATATATATATATATTTATATATGTGTGTGTGTGTGTGTGTGTGTGTTTATACTAATTAATTAATTAAATCATATATGCATACATATATATACAAAATAATTTGGGTATTACAGGTGTAACAGTCATAGTCTTGTAACTCTAATATCAGTCTCAAAAACAAGCCCAAATAGAGTTGGTCACAAGGTCTTCGTGACCCAAAATGTGAATGTGTACCTAGCTATCCTTACAGACTTGACTCTTAATCTATAGTGAACAAATTTATACCATTTTAAGGCATTGTGATCATGGCTGAGGCCGCAGTATAGTAGCGTTTGGGTCCCAACAAGATATGGTTTGAGGCATGCATGAAATGTCCCGCAAAATTTGTGGACAACAATGCCTCTTTCATGTGCAAAATGGTCATGACATGACTTCATTTTCACATATGTGTAACTAGAGATAAAAGGGAGTTTAGGGAGGCTTACAATGAGTTATTTGCTACACCCCAAGGCCACCCAAAGCTCAGCATGAATCTCCCTTGTATTCACTTTTCTCTACACTCCGTCACACCCTTAGAGAATGAGAATTTCTATTTTCTCATTCTCGTTTTTCAAATCTAGGATATTAAGTCAAGAGGGGAGGTTTGTAGGTTAATCTCTAGGTCTTGGGAGAGTTATCTAATCAAGGTTATGTTTCTCAAACCTAGTTGGGTCATGTATGAGTATGGGAAAGAGCTCATGCTTCCTTATTTAGATTGCCAGGTTTTTACAACAAAGAGGAAACAAGCAACTACTAATTTTTCCACCCATTTTTCTCATCATGAAAGTAATTAATTCTTGCCTTTTTCCTCTTGGCCAATTAATGTCAAGTATGAATTTATGCAATCATGCCATGTGGCACCCCATAGACCTTTGGAATTGTGGGAATCTTGATCCAAAGTAGCATTCACGATAATGTTGTAAGTTATAGGTAGCATCTTAGTGTACTTGTTGCTTTAATTAGTGCGTCACCCTGCATCATAGGGCTCAGTCCCATTCGTTGCACTCAACACATTGCATTTTTCGAAATTCTACGTAGCATTTTGAGCATTTTGATATAAAACTTGTCATCTAATTATATTATTTGGACCCAAAATAATTTTTTTGAACTTTGCGATATATGTGTCACATTGGTAAAAGGGGCCAAGTGTTTTTACTGTAGTTAACCTTTGTTGATTTGAATTATTCTAAATCAAATTAAAATTAATTTTAGTTAATTTTTGATTGATTAAGGTCAAAAATTTTGGGATATTACAAATACACTTGTCGTGGAAAAACTAATGGCTTCATTGGAAGTTCCATGTCTATGACATGGACGATCATTTGCCTACAAGTTAAAGTGCTTGCTCAAAACTTAGGCAAGCAAGTTTAGCACAGTGACAACCGAAAGTGTTCCATTTGAATGACCTTTTGATCGTATTAAATGAGAAAAAGGCAAATCATAATGGGATCATTATCTTTCAAGCCTAATTATATATAGCAGTAGTAGCTCATGGAGTTGGAGGCAAGTCATCACAATGTTGTAGATAGTTTCGGGAAGACCATGGGCTCATTTTCACCAAAGTGATCATTTGGGGGCTCCTCTACCTTATCAACCCCCTTAGGTCTACGCCGCTCATCCTTATGATAACTAAACTAGGATCCTATCACCTTCTACACGAAAAATTGAGAATAAATCTCCTTTGACGGATGTGAAGATATATAACAAAAAGGTTTATGAAGGGGCTACCAACCTAAGAGAGCACATAAAAAACTATAGAGCAATGAACGTTGTTAAAAAATTATGATGATGTGACAATCTGTAAGGGGAATGTTGTTAAAAAATTATGATGATGTGACAATCTGTAAGGGGTTTCACATCACATTAGCTGGGCTTGCTCAGAAGTGGTACTAGAATCTCACCCTTCATTCAATCTATTCCTTTTGAGAATTAGCTTAGAAGTTCATGGTATAGTTCTAAGAAATGAGATAAAGCGAGAGAAAAAAAGAAGGTAGCTAAAATCCTCACTCTTCGTCAGAAACCCGATGAATTCTTCCTAGAATAGTTCAAAGCAACAAGGGTAGAGGTGAATTGATTGACATTATTCCTTGGCCAAGAAGAAGGGCAGCACCTACAACAGTTGCTCGGCCCAATAGAAGTACATCTAGGCAAATGAGCAAGCATAAGCAATGAAGGGAGAGTAGGGCTTCTTTAAGAAGGAGCTAAAAAGGAGGAAGGAAGATTAAGAAGAGAAGGTCGAGCAGACTAAGAAGAAAAGTGAATTCAATCAACGTGAGAAGCAAAGTAGACCTACGCATGCGATTTGCACCAACTGTACTCCTTTGAACAAATGTAGAGAGCAAGTCTTCATGAAAATCCAAGATTGGAAGAACTTGGAAATAACCTAAGAAGATGAACATTGCACCCAAATAGTGGGATTGAAGGAAGTATTGTAATTCAATTACAACCATCAGACTAATGTTTTGATATTAAGAATGAAATTGAGGCATTAATCCAACAAGGACAATTAAGGCAGTTTGTTTAAGAACAAGCTCCACCTAGACTATAAGAGAAAGAACAATTGCAATGTGAACAATCATTGTGGAAGATTAGAATTATCCTCAAAGGGGATTTGAGGCATATCTCAAATTGCACCCTCAAATCATATGTTATAGAGGTTTGTGGAACTGCCATCATTCTTATGCTTGACTAGGAAAGCAAAAGAGGAGAGACTTCATCATTTCCTTCTTTGAGCGGCAAGGTATGTCCATTATCTTCATTATGATGAGTTGGTTGTAGAAATGGATATTGCCAACTATAAGGTACATCACATCTTAGTCGATAAAGGGAGGCTTGACTAATGTACTACATTGGTTAGCCTTTTGAAAAGCTAGGGTTAAAGAAGGAACAATTTTCACCTACTAAGATCCTTCATCTTAGTTTCATGGGACACGATGACATGCTCAAAGGCAAAATCACACTCTCAATCATAGTATGCGAGGAAGAGCACAAGGTCATAGCTATGGCAAACTTCTTCATCATTAATGAAGAATTGACCTACAACACAGTAATAAGAAGACCACTCTTGAATGACCTTAGGGAAATAGTTTCCATATATCACCTAGCCTTTAAATATCTTGTAGAAAGAGGAGTAGGAATTAATTATGGAAGCCAACAAGAATTGAAGGAATGTTCTATGACCATGCTTGAGGGAAGGCAACATAGTAAAATAGACAAAAACACAACAACACATGAGCTCTGACAAATGTAAGAGGTCCCAAAGGATGACATTGATTCTTAGATTAAGGCCTAAAGAATGGAGGGTCAGTATTAGTGAAAAGAATTCCAGATATGATTCAGTCCAACAAAAAAAGTTAAGCTAAGAATGATGTTAAGACTAAACCTAAAGTACCATATCATAGCAGTATTTGCTTGGTATCACTATGTAACACCCCACCTCCCAAGTCCCATCTTCCACGTCATTTGACGGTTCAATTCTCTTTGATCAAAAAATCTTGGGATGCCCAAGAGACGGGCCCATGCTACATTTTCTTCTTCTTAGACCCCAAATGCAATAAGGTTCCTGTGTACATTAGTCTATGTATAATATGACATCATGGTAAATAAAATTCTTCATTTATTCATTCGACAATTCTGAGTATAATAATTCATTACAGCGAAAAATAAATTCAAAGCTGAAAATACATGATTTCACTTGGACCGATGTGCCCTACATTGAAATAAATAAAAACTTTCAATGGGTAGATCTCCTTGCAAGCTAATTAATTTCCTGTTGTGAAAAATAGGGGGTGAGCTAAAAAGCCCACTGAATCATTCCATCTATTTAATCCATTATTCCAACCAGACAATGCAAGCAGATCAAACACTTTCAGAGATTAATTTGATTCAACCAATATATTAATTCAGTCGGAATTTAGACCGAATGAGAATACCCTCTGTGCTCCAAATCTAGGGAGAGAGATTAATTCTGAAACTTAAACCCATTTCCAGTGGGATCATTATTGAAACTCGTTCCATGCTGGTGTCAGTATTGACAGCTAGTTCCAATTCTACATGGAACATAGAAAGTCCCCCGTACCGGTACATGGTTAAAATCTTATTTAATCTGACTTTTGTGTGCAAGAGCATGGTAGATAAATATTTCAACAGAAATTGAACATACCACAATATAACATGATAAATCAACAAAAACACAGATGTTCGATTTTTGATGTAGAAGATCGTATGAGACGCAACTACAGAGCATACTCTCTCAAACAGGAAGACGACTTTTGATTTCTGATGTGGAAGATCGTACAAGACGCAACTATAGAGCATGCTCTCTTGGTCATGCAACACGATGATTGAATGACATAAATGCAAAGAACAAGAATAAAAACACAAGAAAATCAAGCTAACCAAACAAGCAAGCATCATCTAAATCAAAATAATAAATTAAAAGAAAGGAAAGAAGCTCACCTTGAGATCGCTTCCTAAATTATTTGTAGCACTTCGTGGCTACTACTTTGCGAACTATTTAGAATAGCTCAAGTAAAGAAGAACTAGAACTAAGGTTGCCAAGAAGGAGGCAAAGAGAGAAAGTAAGAGGGATTTTCAACTATTGTCTTTGGGATGAATGAAATGGGTGGAGTAGGGGGGTTTATATAGGGCCCTCTTCCAAATAGTGTCTTTATCTTTCCAATGTGGGATTATTCCTTCCTACACATGCCCACATTAATATCTCAACAAGTGAGATATTTCATTCATGAATGCCTTTTCTTTATACATTACTTCTCTATGTATATTACCATCATACTAAACAAAATATTATTTTCATGAGTGCAAATACTTTATACATATACTTTTTTATATTAATATCATTCTAAAAATACTATTTTCTTATTCAAATAGAGAAGCATATTTTACCCAACAATTCTATATGCCTAATATTAATCAATGTATATTCCTTTATACTTCTATGCTAACTAATTAATTGCATACCAATGACAAATGTATGTATGTATATATATATATATATATATATATATATATATATATATATATGTATATGTATTTATATATAAATATATACGTATATGTGTTTTAAACTCAAATTTTGGTTATTACGTCACTAAAATTTCTGGTATTGCAATTATTACCTTACTAAAATTTCAGGTATTACAACCTACCCTTCTTACAATAAATTTCGTCCTCGAAATTTGTACCTAGCTACGTCAATGTTGTTTGGTTAGGTATTTTGGGTGAAAAGACCTGGATATTTGTTCTTCATCTTGCTTTCTAGCTCCTAGGTTGCTTCTTCTAGATCATGATGTTTCCACAGAACTTTAACAAGTGGAATTTCCTTGGTTCTAAGACACTGTACCTTACGGTCTAATATACAAATTGCTGGTTCCTCGTAAGTTGCATTGTCTCGTAGTGCAACTTCCTCCCAGTATATGATATGTGATGGGTCTGGTTCGTACTTCCGCAGCATCGATACATGAAACACATTATGTACTGAGGACATTTGATTTGGTAGCTCCAACTCATAAGCGCATTCCCTGATTCTCTTAAGTATTTGAAAGGGTCCAATGAATCTTGGTGATAACTTCCCCTTGAATTCGAACCTCTTAATTCCCTTTTGAGGACTGATTCTTAGAAACACTTGATCTCCTACCTGGAACTCTATGGGTCTCCTTCT
>JAJIYU010013522.1:0-13820 GCA_030144865.1 Tinospora cordifolia
CTTCTCCCTCTTCTTCTTCTTTTCATGGTAATAGTTGCTACTGCTGCCGTGTGTCGCTACTGTCGTCATCACCACCAAGGCTACACTCGCTCAGATGGAGCATTGGAAAACCTCACCATTGACGATGGAGCAAAATGATGGGTTGTTCCTGTCTGCCACAGAATGATGGGTTGTTCTTCTCTTCTACAGAATAATGGAGGAGCAACAATAGCATCGAGACCGACAGTAGTGCTGCATATGAATACTAGAGTGAGTTTGCAAAAAGGTAGCGGAGAAAACCAGAAAGGTGAGCAGATCTGGGAGCATTCTCTAAGATCAGTTTGCAGAGATCAAGTGACTTTGGACGAGTGTGAACCGATGTCGAAAGCCTTGTTAAGACACTGTGGTGAACGTAGTTGCTGGGTACTTCGAGATGGTGCGACGATCTTGTTCGGTTGAATGAGGGTAGCTGCAGATTGCAAAGAGGCGGCCATGGTTTCGGTGTGGTGTGTGGGTAACAGTGGCAGCGACTGTAGCAAAACAACAAAACAGAAAAAATGAAGTAGAGGGAAAGGAGACGATTATAGCAAGGGGTGAGAAGAAATGTAGCGACAATGGAGATGAACAACGAATGGGACAACTAAACGCACCGACCGTTGTAGTAGCAGTGGCTGCAACGACAAACCAAGTTCAATTTCTACTTGCTTAACAAACCATATCTGAGGCCGACGACTTCATCGACGGTGAAAAACACCTCACTTTTGGGGACTAGTGTCCGAATTGAAGACGAGGAGGCAATGAAGAAGAATAATTGCAGCAGAGCAAGGGCAGCGACAGGATCAAGAACGTAGCAGTAGAACAATAGCAACATAAATCTGCAATTGATGAGCAAAGGAAGACAACGAGCAACAGGAGAGGCACGAAGAGATGGCAGCGAGCACCAGAATGATCGAATAGTGACGATGAACAAGAAATTAGTTTCGAAGGAGTAAAAAATCAGCGGGATTTTGGGGTGTGCAGATCTCAACCAATGAACAACAAGAGGTAATGACAGTGTTGACGGTCATCTGACCGCCTAAAAAAATTCAAGAGGATCAAACATGATGTGCAACCGGGTGTGGTTGATGAAATGGAACGTCAGTGTCTACGAGAATATGTTTGTTTGGAAACTAAGAAGAAATCCTAATAGGATAAAAATATACATTCTGATATCTTTAATAATAATTAATAATATATGACATACGTGTAATTAAGTAAAACACATAAATAATTATGTTATTAAGTTAAAATTTTTGACATTTTTTATAATTTTCTCTAGTTTTTAACCAAAATAATATCACAAAAGATTTTTAAAAAATTAGATTCTAAGGAGCGAACCAAAGGAAAGAAAGAGAACGAAAATGAGAAATTAGAAAATTCTCAGTTTTTAATTTTTCAAAGAGATGATATTTTCTTATAATTTTTCAAAGAAACATTAGAAAGAGAGGATATTCTTTCATAGTTTCTAAATAAAATAATATCACAAAAGATTAGAAAAAAAAAAAAAGAATAATAAGGGGCAAACCAAGTAAAATAAAGAGAATGAGAATGAAAAAATAGAAAGTCTCAAATTTTTAATATCTCAAATACTTCTACTTTAAGAATGACCTTGTTAAGTCTATAAAACCTAAGCGTTCTTCCATCTTTGGACCATCCAAGACATCCCCCAAGCATTGAACATACAAAGGAGAGGGGGGATTTTGCACAAGCAAACGAGGGGAAAATATTTTCAGCTTTGAGATATAATTTCTCCCTTTAAACTCTTGTTATTACATGCTTTTTGTTGGCAAAACATCAGTCACAAAGAAGGGGTAAAAACATCCAAAATTATTACACATGGTGTACATGGTGCAACAGTTTTGGGGTCGTTTGTGTTCACAAGTGAATACAAGTTTTGAGACCTTTTCTTATGACATTTTAGCCCTTGTTCGACACCCTGAAGACATGAGTACACGACTCCTACAAGGACTGAAAATCGGCTATAAAGATGAGGAAAATTACACACAAAACTATCATGTAATAAGAGGTTTTGGATAGTTTTTCAGAACATGATGGATTGGTATGTGTTGCCCTTTTCTTTCTATGTTTCAACCCTCTAGTTACTCCTTAGAACCTACAAAGAATGACCTTGGAATGGTTAGAAAATAAGCACAAAGAACTATGCTCAAAGCATGCCAAAAATCATCCCACACGTGGGGTAGTTTGTGCAATGTTTTTAAAGACCTTTTGGACCTTTTTTGATATGTTGTAACCCCCAGTCTTAGTGTTAATACACGCCCTTAAACCCTTCAAGAACTGATTCTAGATTGGTTATTAGGTACAAAAAGGAACCAAAATCACCACACGTGAAGTATGGACCAATTTTTTTTTAAAGAATTCTTATGTAGGTCTATTGCACTTTTGAGCATATTTTGACATGATTTTTGTAATATCTTAATTATTTTTATACATAAATATCCTGATGACTATGCATTTACGATTTAATTAATTAATTGGTTAATCAATGAATTGGTATAGACATATACATATTAATTGGTGCATATATATATATATATATATATATGTGACATATTATTTTGAATTAATTGGTATATATATTAATTGATGCATATATATTTGACATATTATTTTGAATTGATTAATGTAGACATATGAATTAATTGATTAATTAATTAATTAATGTAGACGTGTATATATATAGTATGTGCATATATATAATATTCTTTATTGTTATACTAATCTTCACTATTTTAATATTTAGTATAATGGTATAATAATCTTCACCATTATGATGAAATATATATAACAACAAAAAAATAGAAACGATTACTACTCAATTATTGATACCATTCGCGACTACAAATCAATTGACTTGTGTCATTAGAAATCAATTATTGTTTTCATTAACAAAAAGAGAAAAAAAAAACAAAAATGAGTGCAAATCAATTGTTGGTACCAGTACTTAAATTAATTGGACAATTGATTGAATTCACGTGCCTGAATTCAATCAATTGCGAAATCGTGCGGGCGTAAATGACGAAAAAAATATTTTTGCCAAAAAATGGAATACACAAAAGAGAAAAAAAAAAGCGAATTTGCATACGTGGCCCGACGAAAAACACGAAAACAAAATCGTGATCACGTGTTTTCGTCTAATCCCTGCGCGCCGATAAAAAGGGGCGAAGAAGAAAAATGAAAAAAATTGCCCAAAAATTCTCAGAAGAAAAAACCATAATCTCTGTTCGGACCCCTTTTCTATGTCAAGGACGACCTGATCGATACAGTGGCCTGATGAACCCTTTCACCAAGTTAAGTTCGTCCGACCACTATTAAGCCCTTTCTAAATCTCACACAATCAGACAATATCAGAATAATTAGAACATTTAGAAGTAAAAGCAAGCAACAACTAAAGCGGAAGCATTTCATTTATATTAGTTTTGTCCAAAATACACATTTAACCATTTAAGACTAGTACAACAATGACCAACCTCAAATGAAAAGGAGAAGACCAAAAAAAAACTAAGACAGGAATCGTCAGGGAATTAGGCAATCACTACGCCTTTTCCCTTGTCCCCCACTAAAGAACCTGAAATGATAATAGAGTAGTAAGCTTAAAATTCACGTGACTCAGTGAGTAGAAAGATCAACATGTCAACCATAACCAATATTTCAAAACAATGCATATATGCATGAGCAATAAAATGATGTGGCATTCGCAAGCATGACATAGTATGAAAACAGTTATAAATAGTGCAACGGTTTCAAAAAAACCATCTTAAATTCATGCCAGTTAAAAACATATCTAGGCTAGGTTAGCTCAACAAAACCCAACCTATGGTCATCGCTTGAGCGGGTCGTAGGTTAGGCGTATTGGCCACTTGAGCGGGTTGTAAGCTAGGCGTACCCCTCGAGTACCCTAACCCCGCGTTCGGTCCTCAAGTGCCATCACTCGAGCGGGTTGGAAGCTAGGCGTGTTAATCACATAACCTAACCTCGCGCTCGGACCTCGAGTTTCATTTCATCGTATACCCTGACCCCGCGCTCGGACCTCGAGCATCTGGTCTCGCTACCCGCGTGTATCTACATATCTCAAAATCAACTAGATGTATCTAAATCCCGTGAAACCATTCAAACCATGTCATTTCATACAAGTTTTATGCAAAGAATAAAAGTCATAGAAACACCTGAATCAAACTACTCACCTCGGGTCTTGTGTACCGATGTCCCGTCGACAACCGGCACAGCCCCGCTATACCCTCTCGAATCTGCATCAATCAAAACTCAATCTCAGTTCTATCTATACAGTGACCCAATATCTAATATCACCATCCCAACTAAGTTTTGATCGACCCGAGTCGTTTCGGTCAATCGGTCAGACATAGTCTATTCTGGTCAACTCTGGTCAATGCGGTCATCCTAGTCACCTTAGGTCAATCCATGCCCAAATTGGGTCAACATAGGCCATTCAGGTCGAGATTGGGTCAAAAAGGGTCAAAATTAGTTCAAAATCTCAAACCTCAACACTTAGTCAAATTTGAGTTCATTGCTCTCTTACATAGCAAGCTTGCCGATTTTTCTACGGGCAATCCGTACATCGGATTTGCACTAAATTCTTCAGATCTGTTCTAGACTCCTTAAACCTTCCCTAGAATTTTAAATCATGATTTTAGGACTTCATTTGATAGTATTTTTAGCTAAGATTTCAAGGACTATGTGTTCTCAATTTCTGTATAATAGACAATGACTTTTTGCCTAATTTGACCCACTTATCCATATCAGATTGTTCTGAAATTTGGTAGGCATAAACTAGACATACTTAGAAATCACTCCACCGAATTTCATCCCATTACACAGAGGTTTGCATATCTAATTTAATCTCAGAATTTTCAGTTGAATCACAGGGACTTCTGGGTTCACACTTCCTGGCAGTAAATTTTCCAAATTTCCTGTAATCAATCCAACCGTTGGATTTGTATAAAAATTTCCAAATTTGATCTATTCTATCTAATCTTTCACTAAAATTTTATTTCGTGATTTTTGAACATCATTTACTAGGATTTCTAGGTGTAATAACAGGGATTATAAGAATCCCGTATACCCTGTGACAGGCAGTCACTTAGTGGATTAACTAACCTACTTCCCCATTTCAGAATGACCTGAAATTTGGCACACATACCATTGACATGTTCAGGGACTTCTACTCCAAATTTTAGCTCAAATTGCCTTCATTTGGTCAGTCAACTAATCCCTTACTTTTCTGTCTATGTAACAGATTATTGTATGGTTTAACCTCTTATGGTTTTTGAGTGCTTATCTATCCTAGGTCCCAATACTATTCCGAGGCCATCCCTTGCTGTTTTTGCAAGAGTTTAGGCCCTGGAATCCTGATTAAATAAGTCTCACTCAAAACAGTAAGGAACCGTACTCATATTTGTTCTCGAACATCAATCCAAAACATGGTGTGCATGAGGATGTTCTGAAAATTTTTCTAAGTCCACAACACCTAACCAATAAGGCATATTGACAAGCATGAAAAATCGTATTCACAAAGGGTTATGGTTCAAAACTTTTACCTTCTTTTATTCCTCAAAGTGAGCTTTAATCACTCCAAAGTTTGGCTTGATCCGATGCTCTTATCCACTTCAACTGGTGGTCCAAAGTTGTCTCCAACACTACTTTTCTGAAAACTGCTGTCATAGTGGGTGAGTAGTAGACTTTGGCCCTATTTTCGATATAGTTTCACCATTTATTTGCTATTTCACATAAAAGGAAAGTTAAAGTAGACGTTTCAACCTTTCCAACAAGCTATAATACGTTCAAAACGGACCTCGGATGGATGGTGAACAAGTTCCACGAAGTTCAGATCAACATGTAGTTTCAGTTTTCTAGGTTTCTAAGTGTTGGACAGCGTGTTTTCCTAGCTGTTTTCGTCTCTACCAGTCGTGAAATGGTGGCCAAGGCTTGTAGGAACTTGAAGAGGAGTTTGAGGGCTTTCCAATAAGTACAAGAACGTCTAAAATGGTGGTGTGATGAAGGAGAACGGAGCTCATGAAAATCTGGTCGTTTAAGCATGAAAATCCAACAAAGAAAGATGGTTTTGTCGCATGATTTGGGCTCTCCATGCTTGGCAATGAACTCGCCACGTGGCTCATTGGATTTCCTACATGGTGGACATATGTCCCCTGCTTGAGTTTTGTTCAGCGGAGTTGCCGAAGTGGCAAAATCATGGGGCCAAAAACTGTTGAAGTTGTTGGTTTTTTGCCAAAGATAGGAGAAGAGACCAAGGGGGGGGGGGGTGCTTGTGGGTGTGTGGGCCGGCCTACGCGCTAGGCGCCCAGGCCCCCCTTTAATAGCTTTTTTTTTTCTTTTCCCACATACATATATATACAAATATATATATCCGAAAATTTGTATTTTTTTTAAATCATTAAAAATTGTTATTTCACCATTTTCTCATAAAAAATCCCAATTATACATCAATTTCTCATTTATTCCATTATTTTCTCCTAAAATTGAATAATTTATCAAAAATTATATTTTCTTCCCAAAAACTCCATTAATTGCACAAAAATTTCATAATTATTCTAAAAATTCTATAGTTAATCAAAAAAAATTATTTTTCTCAAGAAATTATATTTTCCTTATAATCTCAAGTATTTTCTTCTCAAAATCATATTTTTCCCCCATTATTTTATTTTTCTTCAATAAATAATTCAAATTTGGGGAAAAATTGAGGATAATTTATGTATTTCTTTTAAAATATTAGAAAATACATACTTTGAACTCGAAAATTTCTGTGCACAAAATAATGGGTCATCACAATCTCAAATCTAAAACCTTTTGGCTGTCACAATTGAGAATCAATAGAAGGTTTTCATTTTAAAAATATCAAGAAATTTATGAATTCATCCTCAAAAGACCCTTTATAAATCCCTTACCCTTCTTATTCCATTCATCCCATAGCGAGAATTGATAAGACCCATTTCACTCTTTCTTTGCCTTTTTCTTGACATCTCTAGTCCCTTTTCTTTTTTTGAACTGTTCTAAACAGCTAGCGAGTAGTGGCAATGAAATGCTACGTAGATTTTGTGCTAGCAGTGAGAGAGGTTTGAAAGGAGTCCATTAGTCTAAAAGGAAGCGATTTCGAGGTGAAATGATTTTCTCTTTTTACTTTATTATTTTGATTCAAATAAGACTTGCTTGGGTTTTTATTTTGATTTTATATATGTTATATAGAATATGCATGCTGACGTTTATAATGATGCATGATTTATGATGTAATGTTACCATGTTGGTATGTTTAAATTTTATTGAATTATTTAAATGTCATGTTCTTATATTTAATATAAGATTAATACTAACCATGTACTGGTGTGGGGATAGAAATTCCTCGTGTGCATTCCAATCAAGGGTTGTGAGGTAATATAGGGTTCGAAGTTGATCCTACCTCAAGTCTGTGGGTCTGAGTTCAGTATAATATCTCTTTCCCTAAGAATTAGAAATGCTTAGGGGTATTTTTTCAGTCTTTAATGTCAACTAAACTAATTTACTGCTCGAATCATTTAATTTTTGGAAAGTAGTTGCTATGCATGTTTTATTTGTTCAAAATAATAATTTAAATATTTGGGATGATTCACTAGGCTTTATAGCTCATTCCTCTTTTTTAACATTTTAGAGAAATTAAATGCGAGGCTACTTGGAGAATATGTAGGAATTTTTATTTAAATTTATTATAGGGCATGTGGGCCCAAATCAATTTATTTATTTTATTTAATTGTAATAAAGGTTGAATTATTACTCCTGAATTTTTTCATTAAATGATAAAATATTTATTTTATTCCATGGCATCACAAATTTTAAATTATTTTGTACATAGATTAATGTGTATATGATATCTCATAGATGTGAGATTTAGAATGAAATAAGGATAACGTAATATAGGCCTGCCTCCCGGGCGACCCAAAGATATTGAAGAAAAGTGTAGCGTCAGATGACGTGGGTTTGGGCATGGGAGGTGGGGTGTTACAATTTTAGACCACCAATAACACTTCAAAACCTTAGAAAAACAATCATTGAAAGAGCTGGAAAACAACCCACAAATACGAAACTAAAACTTTCTAAAGAAAGTCACATATATGTAATTTTTAGAAATTAGATTTTTTGACTTCTAATGCTGATTTCGTTGCAAGTTTTGAGTGATATTCCAACTTATTTAAGATCTATTAGCGCCCTCAAAAGGTTGGACTATGAACTACACAAAAATATAGAGAAAACTCTCTAAAAATGTCACCTACATGCCTTACACTCTAAACCATTTAGATGAGTGTTTGAATGATTCAATTGTTGCAAAATTTGATACTCTTTGGACATGTTTTAAACCCTTTTCTAAAGTAAAAATGCTAACTACTAAGTTCTTATGAGGTTCCTTAGACATCTCAAGTAGAAAGACCTTTAAGTTAAAAAGGAAACTAAACATCAATACCATAGAATAACACTCACTTGTGATGTCAAACATGTACAATGTTAGGCTGTGGAAACTTAATCAACTCATTAAGTTATAAATCATTCTAGAGGACACTTCAAACCCCTCAAAAACATCCCTTGAAGATGGCCTAAGTAAAACACGATAGTTTCCTTCGAAACTAAAAAGTTTTTAAAATTTAAAAACAACGTAAAAAGAAACATGTAGTGAAACATTCTAAGTCTGATCAATATTTAAAAAAAGATTAGGGCACTTAACACATGAAACTAATTTTTATAACTAATTGATAAGTTGATATTATCAATCATGATCTTAAGGGCACGTTCAAATTGAGAAAAGAGTAAGCTAGAAATAATTCCCCTACCTATCCTTTGTACATAGTGAAGACATATATGCATATGTTTATAATATTATGATGCATACAATTATGATCTCATGATGATGTTATGTTAATTGATTAAACTTGTTGTATAATAAAATGCCTTTTAATATGATAGCATGACCTTCAATGTTTATCTAATTCTATTTTAATTGTCATATGTCTAGAATAACTTTAAGAACGACTATTGAATCTTTATTCATAAGAAAGTGAAATGTGAAAATGACATGTAATACAAATAATTAAAGAAATTAATAATACATGATTGGGGCAGTGATCTATGTTAGACACTATTAGTGGGTGCTATACTGAATGATGAGCTTTTGCTCTAAATTGATTTGGAATTGGCTTAAAGCCTTCATTGATTTGGCACCAAAGAATTTATGGGCATGTAGCCCTTTTGATTCATGCAAAAGAACTTGATGAGACTTGAAATTGTTGATTAGATGATTTAAGGTACGTAGGGGCTGATCAACCCACTAGTATACTTAACCAAAATAATATGTTGTTTGATCTGTCTAATGTTTAAAAACTAGATGCAAAGTTATATTTCTTTATCTTTTGTATATTGTGCAGACAGAAGATGACATACTAAGTTCTTTGAGGTCACCCTTATTTTCCTATCTCTGTAAATACTAGTTAAATATAGATATTGCACACTTTGAGATTAATAGATGCAATATGATTAGGATTTAGGTCAAAAGCTATAGTTATGTTTTTTAGTCGAAATTTTCAGAAGATTATATGATAATATTATTATAAACCATAATGGCCAAAGTTTTGATATTTAAATACTTCATGAAAATTTATATTTGGATTATTACTGATATTTATGGTTACTATTTCAGTTAATTCATTGGAACCATCTATTTAAAATTGTTTGTGAAAATTTTTTTAATGTTGCGGTGGGATCAGAAAAAAGGAAAAAAAAATAATCTAAGTAACATCTTTAACTTGATTTATTTCTTTAAAATGATTTGTTTGGAGATGAAGATTACAAGTTGAGCTGATAGTAGATAAGTTTTGTCTCAATTAAAACTAAAGATTTAAAAAGAGATTAGTTATCTCGTTCAAGGTAGTGGTTACTCCAAACAAACCTTGTCTCACAATCCATTTTGAAGGTTGTTCCACCAACTCGTATAAGTAGTTAACATCGAAAAACACACCATAATTTATTTTTTCTATCAAAGAAATTTTTTAAGTGTTCTAAAAAATATACTTGTTCTTAAAATAGTCATAAATATATGTTATTGTTGAGATCACTGCAAGTGAATAAGATCACTAGTAATATATGATAAAGAACTGGATATCGTCTTCAGGGAACGGTTTAGGTTTAACAATCTCAAATCCCAATTTAATTTTAGTGTTAATTTTATTAAGACTTTAGATCAAGGTTTGAATGCTTTAAACAAAAATTAAATTGTAAACAAACGAGTGTTGGTTTTTAAACTATACGAATTAAGATTCTAGGATTGTAAAATATCATATAGTCCCTCTAATCCTTATTGCAATTAATCTAATATCTATTTCTATAGGTTATGACACTCATTATTAAAACTCTCTCTCAAGACTCCTTAATACATATTGGTCTCTTCCCTAATACCCCCTCTTGAGGCGTACAGTTAACAAATTAATGCAATAAACACAATAATCATATGCAACCTCCTATAGAATCAATAGCCTCTCGGTCAATCGATCATTCTAGGTTTATACTTTGATTATCTAATTGTTAAACCTCTTTCTCGAGTTAGTTTAACAATTTGAAATTAATTTATTTATGGCCAACAAATAAAAAGCAGTGATCACAAAAAGTATAAAACAATACATCAGAATAGATTAATCAAAATAAAAAATTAAAAGTTCCTACAATCAAAATTATATCCTAGAAATAAAAATATTTAGCTAAACATCATGTAGAGATCACCAAACAAAGATTTCAATGAATAGAAGATCATACTCTCGTTATGACTTAGTTCTTCATCTCTGTCTCTGCTTTTCTTCTCTACTTTTCCTCTAGTCATTGACAACAATAGGAACCGATAATAGATTAGTGAAAAACCTAATATATGTTCCTATTTGTACATAAGTCTCAAAAGAAACTTGTAAAACACACTTAGTAAACCCTAAACGTGACTTAATCGCATTACCATAGTCGATGACCATGGTAGCGTCGCTCGGTCCATGAAATCCCAAATTTCTTCAATTTTCTCAACTGCTAATCACACTATCGCGGTACAAAACCGCAATCACTTTGCTCGACTTCAAAATCACACAGATTTGGCCATCTTAGCCGCACTACCGCGATAGTGCATCTTGCATCACGTTTTTGTGTTGTTTTCTATTTGCCTTGGTGCATTCCTTTGAGCTTTGGCCATATTCTTCTTGTATCTTGTGTGTATGTCCCTTTTTCCATAATCTATATTGCACAAACCATAAAAAACCTGTAATACCCCGAAAATTTGTGCGAAAATTGTTAAATAAAATGATTTGATTTTACGAATATTATGACATTTTTGGATATAAATGACGTATATTCCAAGGTACAAAATAAAGTAGGTAAAGGAACATTAATTGAGAAATTTTGGTGCAATCTTAAGGTATCTAAAAATGAATAATATAAAGAAAAAGAAATATATATATATATATATATATAAGCTAAAGAAAATAATAATATTATAGATCTTATAAAATGTTTATATGTTCATTAATCTATTAATGCGTGTTGATGTTAAATACCATGCACGTATGCTACATATGTTGAAAGAATCCACCAACAATCAATTAATATGTGGTGCCCACAGATTAATTTTATATACGTTATATATAAGAATTAATCTTGTTAATCATTGGCTAATTTCATATGAATAGATATACCATCAGATGATGGGGACGATAGAGCTCAGGAGGCGGGGTGTTACAAAACCTTCATCGGACATTAAATCACAAATATAAACATATGAAAACCATATTGAAATTCTCTAAATGTATAAATAATATGCAATACTAATATAAATGCTCATGCACCTAATTATAAATAAATGTATCATATTTCCTACCTAAACCTATGCGAAATATATATAATAATGTTGGTATGCAATGTAACTAACAAATACCCCCAAACTAAAATTATTGTTCGTCCCTAAACAATGACTCAATTCTAAAGCTTACTGCACTCATCATTATGACGTCCATTTTTTATTCCTATAGTCCGTGAATCATTAACAAGTCCCTAGGGCCATTCTAGTTGTAACATCTCAAAAAGTTCATATGAAATTTTTAAT
This sequence comes from Tinospora cordifolia, assembly GCA_030144865.1. NCBI lineage: Eukaryota > Viridiplantae > Streptophyta > Magnoliopsida > Ranunculales > Menispermaceae > Tinospora > Tinospora cordifolia. The sequence goes on from JAJIYU010013522.1 coordinate 12,161, forward strand.
TTTTTATTTAGAAAATTATACGGAATTGACGAATGAAAATTATAGCAAGTCATAGTTTACCCAAATGAGGAATAAAATTAATTTAGTGGATTTTTAGAAGAAAATATATGAATATAATTTATATTTATAGGATATCATAGCAAAAAATACAAGGATATGTACAATTTTTGATGAAAACAAGATTAGAAAGTCAATTGGAATCAATATTTAGAAAAAAATCCAAAAAGAAAACATGAAATTCGGTTGAAAAAAATAAACTTAAAACACATCCAACGGTTGCAAACCATAGATCTAGATCTAATCTCACGATCCGATGGCCGTAAGATGATTCGCACCAACGCACGAGCGCACTAAATAACGAGGATCCAACAAACGAAAACGGTCGTGGAAGATCGGATGGCCACAATCAAAGCCGTAGATCAAGCATCGCGAACACGCACGTACGCTCCAGCGCTTGCCGATCGCAGCCCTCTGATCAAACCCATATGCGTGTCTTGAGGAAAATCCTAGGAACCGAAATAAAGTCGAAATATAAAATACGAGAAAAATTGCAAAAATTACCGAAAAATCAGCTAAAAATCTCGAGAATTTGAGATAAATACAAAAAATTATTTCTAAAATAAAAAAATAAAAAAATACTCATATTACTCTAAAAATTAATAAGTACAAAATTAAGGAGAATTAGAGTATTTTATTCAAAGAAAAACTCAAAAATCTCTATTTTTCTCCATTTGAAAACCTATATAAACCCCCCTAGGCTCTCATTCCCCTCATTCCAAAAATAAGAGTTGAAATTGCCTCTTATTTTTTGAGCTTTCTTCTTGGCACCTCTTCCCATCTTCCCTTTTTGTGTGTGTAAGAAGTTCTTATCTTGAATTGGAGATTTTAGTTGGGTGATCTTCATTGGCACTCGTACGCGGGGGGAATTGCTATCGAAATTTCTGAAGAAAGTGTCACAAGGTGGAAGTGATTTCTAGAACACCCATCTGTTCTTTTTTAAATTCATGGCATGCTCATCGTTTGTGTATTATTCACTGAATTCAAAGATTTTCAATTTCAAATCTAGAATTTTAAATGTTTATTTCAGTATTTCAGTTTTGATTAATGTTTGAGCAATCATATCATCCATGCCATATTGGTATCATGCTTAGGCTTTTAAATTAAAGTATGATGCATGTTTTATGAATGTTTCATGAATTGATCGTGTATATTCTGAATTTTAGTTTGATTTCATTTCTGAAGTTTATTTTATGAGATCATGATATGAGAATTAATCAAAGACGATGGTGATAATAACCACGTACCATCATAGTGGTCAAGGCGACACTATGGATATTCTTTTCATATGATTTAGGTCATATGGTTTTCAGACCTAAGTACTTGAGGGTTGTGTACCATTGGTGGGTCACCATGTGTAACGGGTTGATGCCGATACATGTCACTAACGGTTGATGCCGAGTGGACCCTATTTACTTAGTTAAGAGCATCAAGGGATTAAAGGCCCTTTTGGTCGAAGACTCGACTTGAACAAATTGTTGTTTGAAACGCCTAATGATTGTAAATGTTTGAATTATGATTGTGTTATGAGTTTGAATATGAAAGATGGTTGTTCGAAAAGGATCCACTAGGCTATGTGCTCACTCCTTCCTTTCTTATTTTT
>JAJIYU010013523.1:0-13810 GCA_030144865.1 Tinospora cordifolia
ATCATAATTCAAATACTTGCAATGATTAGGCGTTTCAAACAACAATTTGTTCAATTCAAGTCTCAGACCAAAAGGGCCTTTAATCCCTTGATGCTCTTAATTAAGTAAATAGGGCCCACTCGACATCAACCTGTTAGTGGCATGTGTCGGCATCAACTTGTTACACATGGTGACCCACCAATGGTACACGACCCTCAAATACTTAGGTCTATAAACCATACGACCTAACTCATATGAAAAGAACATCCATAGTGTCACCTTGACCACTATGATGGTATGTGGTTATTATATCCATTGTCTTAGATTAATTCTCATATCATGCTCTCATAAAATAAACTTCAGAATATGAAATCAAACTAAAATTCAGAATATACATAGTCAATTCAAGATACAGTCATAAAACATGCATCATACTTTAAGTTAAAAACCTAAGCATGATACTAACATGGCATGGATGATATGATTGCTCAAACATGAATCAAAACTGAAATACTGAAATAAACATTTAGAACTATAGAACTGAAATTGAAAATCTTTGAATTCAGTGAAAAATACACAAACAATGAGCATGCCATGAATTTAAATAAGAACAGAAGGGTGTTGTAGAAATCACTTCCACCTTGTGACACTTTCTTCTGAAATTTTGGTAACAATTCTCCCCACGTACTAGTGTCAATGAAGATCGCCCAACTTAATTCTCCAATTCGAGAGAAGAACTTCTCACACACAAGAAGGGAAGATGGGAAGAGGTGCTAAGAAGAAGGCTTAGAAAATAAGAGGTAATTTTGACTCATATTTTTGGAATGGAGAAATTAAGAGCCTAAGGGGTTTTTTATAGGTTTTCAAAGGAAGAAAAATAGAATGTTTTGAGTTTTTCTTTAAATAAAACACCCTTATTCTCTTTAATTTTGTACTTTCTGATTTTGAGAATAAAATGAGTATTTTTTAGAGTTTTTTTAGAATTTAGAAATAATTTTCGGATTTTAGAAACCTTTTTCAGATTTTTTTCGAATTTTTCGTATTTTTTCATAATTTTAGTTTTTAATTTCGAATCCTTTAATCTTGGTCGTTGGATTAATCTTGGATCGATCAACGAAAATCAGAGCCTTTGATTGTTGGCCGTTGGATTTCCCCAAGCGCATCAACAGTTCGTGATCAATCTAAAAAACGTATTCGATCAGACTGTTGGATCTTCCTCAATCGCAGCACAGTTTGCAATTACGATGCGTGAATCTCAGTTCACGATCAATGAAATCGATTCGGCCCACACGATCATCCTCAAGTGCAATGTTCGATTTCGTGATTTTGTTTTTGTGCCTGCATTGTGAGCCATTGGATTTGATGGATTCGATCGTGGCTGTTTGATCTTGATGATTCAGTGAGCTCGTGCATTGGTGCAGACTTTAATCTCATTCGTTGGATTTGGCGAATTAATTGTGGACCGTTGGATGTGTATTAAGTTTATTTTTTTGATTTTTCAGCCGAATTTTTTGCTTTCTTTTTGGATTTTTGCCAAATCTTGATCCCAATTGACTTTCTAATCTTGTTTTCATAAAAAATTGCACATATCATTGTATTTTTGGCTATGATATCCCATAATATACATTATATTCATATATTTTCTTCCAAAAATCTATTAAATTGATTTTATTCCTTATTTGGCTAAAATGAGACTTACCATATTTTTCATCTATCCATTCTGTATAATTTTCTAAGTTTCAAATTTCATATGAACTTTTCGAGATGTTATAACCTACCCTCCTTAGAAAAATTTTGTCATCGAAATTTGTACATATTTAGGTATTCCTTGTGAACAGATGCGGTTACTTGGTCTTCATCTCCTTTTCGAGTTCCCACGTGGCTTCTTCTACCCCGTGATGTTTTCACAGCATATTCACTAATGGGATATCCTTTGTTCTTAGATTCTGTACCTTGTGCTCAACGATTCTGACCGTTGTTTCCTCGTAGGTAGCATCATCTTGAATATTCACTTCCTCCCAGTGAATGATGTGAGACAGGTCAGGTTCGTATTTCTTCAACATGGATACATGGAATATGTTATGTGCTGAAGTCATCCGGTTTGGTAGGTCCAACTCATAAGCACATTCCCCGATTCTTCTAAGTATTTCAAAGGGTCCGACAAACCTTGGAGATAACTTCCCTTTGAATCCAAACCTTTTGATACCCTTCTGAGGACTAATCCTCATAAATACTTTGTCCCCAACTTGGAACTCTAATGGTTTTCTCCTTTTGTCAACGTAGCTCTTTTGACGGCGCTGCACAGTAGTCAGTCTCTTTTGTATTAACTTGACTTGGTTGTTCATTTCTTCCACCATGTCTGGCCCAGTTAATAATTGATCTTCAAGTTCACCCCAGTAGGTAGGTGATCTGCAGGGTCTTCTATAGAGAGCTTCGAATGGAGCCATTTTTATGCTTACCTGATAACTGTTGTTATAGGCAAACTCCGTCAAGTGTAAGTACTTGCTCCAGTTCCCCTTGAAGTCTAAAACGCAAGACCTCAACATATCTTCCAAAATCTGGATAACTTTCTCAAACTGACCATCTGTCTGAGGGTGAAATGTTATACTCATGGTGAGTTTAGTACCCATCTCCTTCTGGATGTTCTACCAAAACTGTGAAGTAGAGCGAGCGTATCTATCAGACATGATAGTCTTGGCTACACCATGAAGTCTAACGATTTCTTTCACATAGATTTCTCGCAACTTGCTGACTTGGTCTATGGATCTGATTGGCAAGAAGTGAGCCACTTTGGTAAGACAATCCACTATCACCTAGACAGTGTCTTCTCCTTTTTGGTTTCTGGGTAAACCCACTTCCATTCAGGGATTGGGAGTGGTTGTAATATTTTAGAGGGCTTCCGGTGTTCTGCTTTCACTTGTTGACATGTTAAGCACTTAGAGACATATTTGGCTATGTCCCTTTTCATTCCTCTCCACCAGTAGGTTTTCTTGAGGTTCTAGTACATCTTATCCCCGCCTATTTGCATGGTATACTTGGTCTGATGAGCTTTATCAAGTATAACCTGCTTGTTCTGTCCCTACTGAGGTATTTCAGCATCCATCCTGAAGTCAGTATGCTTTCCTTGCGTGATTCCTTCAATTAATTGAGCAAGCCACTTGTCTTACTTCTATTCATCCCTGATCTGATGTAATATGTCCGGTTGGCAAGACATATTGCAAAGATAGGCTTCTTTTTCGTTAAGGTTTACACCCAACCTAAATCTTCAATCAATTGGTACATCTAGCCTTTTTCTTCCTCCTATTTGTTGAACTTCCTACTCAAAGCATCAGCCGCTACATTGGCCTTCCCTGAATGGTAGTGTAGTTGAAAATCATAGTCTTTCAAGAACTCTATCCATCTCTGTTGCCTGAGGTTCAACTCCTTCTAGTGTAGATGTACTTCAAGCTTTTGTGAACTAAAAACAACTCAAATTTCTCACCATAAAGGTAGTGTCTCGAAATCTTCAGGGCAAACACAATGGCTGCTAGTTCTAGGTCATGAGTAGGGTAATTTCTCTCATGGACCTTTATTTGTCCTGAAGCAAAAGCAATAGCTTGCTTTTCTTGCATTACAACTGTGCCCAATCCACTCAGTGAGGCATCAGTATACAGTATGAAAGTAACACCAGGAGTTGGGGTGACTAGAACAGGAGCTGTAGTCAATCTTGTCTTCAGTTCTTGGAATGACGGTTCACATTTCTCATCCCACTGGAACTTAACTCCTTTTTAGGTCAACTTAGTCATAGGTTCTGCCAACTTGGAAAAGTTCTTAATGAACCTTCTATAATAGCCTGCCAAGCCTAAGAAACTTCTGATTTCTGTTACTGTCTTGGGTTGCTTCCAGTTCATAACAGCTTCCACTCTCTCTGGATCTATAGAGATGCCTTTCACTAACACTATGTCGCTAAGGAACTTGACCGTCCTCATCCAAAAATTGCACTTACTGAATTTAGCATATAGCTAGTTTCTTCTGAGAATTTCTAGTACAATGCTCAAATGTTCTAGGTGCTCAACTTCTAACTTAGAGTAGATTAGGATATCATCCACGAATACCACTACAAACTAGTCAAGGTACTATCTGAACACTCAGTTCATCAAATCCATGAAGGCAGCTGGGGCATTGGTTAAACCAAAGGGCATCACGGTGAACTCGAAGTGTCCATATCTTGTTCTAAATGCCGTCTTGTGAATGTCAGACTCTCGAATCCTCAGCTGATGATATCCTAACCTAAGATCAATTTTAGAGAAATGAGTGGCTCCTCGTAATTGATCAAATAGGTCATCAATCCTTGGTAAAGGATATTTATTCTTTACTGTAGATTGATTCAACTTTCGTAGTTGACACACAGTCGCAAGGAACCATCCGTCTTTTTCATGAATAATACTGGGGCTCCCCAGGGTGATTCATTCGGCCTGATGAAACCTTTCTCCCTTAGCTCGTCTAGTTGAGTTTTCAACTCAATTAGTTTTGCTAGCACCATTCAATAAGGAGGTATAACTATAGGGTTGGTTCTAGGGTGAAGTTCAATCTTGAACTCTAACTCTCTTGCTGGTGGTAGTCCAGGTAAGTCATTTGGAAACACATCCTCGTACTCACTAACTACAACTAGGTCGTGAATATTGTTCAAGTTAGTAGGTTCTTCTTCAGAGAGTTCCTCGAACTCATTGGTTTACTTCAAGCAATTTAGCAAGGCTAGGGTTGGACTCCTTGGTAGTCTCTGCATATCCCCATTGATTTTAAAGATCTCCCCAAAAGGTAATGTTATGGTTACCCATCTCTTAGGACAATCTATCTGGGCCTGGTACTGGTCTAACCAATCCATCCTCAAGATTACATCATAGCCATAGAAAGGTAGGGTATATAGGTCGACTGTTAAAATTTTATCCCTAAACCTAAGGTTAGAACTACACATCTTCTTTGAAGTCACAATGGTCCCTATTGGTGTGGACACATTCAAAGTCATAGGCATTGTTTTTGTTACAAGTTGTAACCTATCAGCTAGTTTTTCAGAGATAAAAGATTTTGAGGCACCCAAGTCAAACAATAGTCTTACAGCAACATTAAACAATAGGAACGTACCTTCTACTGCAGGGGCCTAGTCTTCTTGGGTCTCAACTGCGAACATTCTGGCCTGGTTTTGACCACGGCCTTGGTTTGCCCTTGACTAGCATTCTGATTCTGTTTGGCTTGAGGACGCCCATTCTAGCTTTCCCCCTGTGTATTTTGTTGTTGTTGCTGAGAAGCCTGAGCAAGTGCAGTTGGGCAATTTTTCGCCAAATAACCCTTCTGCTTGCATACAAAACATAATCCCAGCCTGTTAGCTACTTCCCTTGACTCATCTTTGTTCTGCCCCTGTTTTTGTGGAACCTTACCACTTTTGCTTTTCTTCTAGGTCCTTTGTTGATCCTTTCCATTTCCGTTCTGCTTATTCTTTCCTCTCAACCTTTGTTCCAGGTTGAACTCTTGTTCCAGGATTAAAGCCTATTTTACAACTTCCTTGTAGGTTCGCAGGCCTAATATCATGATGACCTTTCTGATCTCGATCTTGAAACCCTGTGCAAATGTGTTGGCTTTCATTCTTTCTTCCCGGATTAGTTCTTGAGAAAATTTGGCCAACTCAGTAAATTTCTTCTCGTATTCAGTTACTGCGAGATCCCTCTAGTTGAGTCTCACGAAGTCTTCTTGCAACTTTCTGAGCATTGCCTCCGGAAAGAATTTGTCATAAAATTTTTCTCTGAACTCTCCCCAAGTCATGGTCGCAACGTCAGTGTTGAGATCCATCTGCATCATCCTCCTCCATCCACGGGCTAGTCCTTTGAAATGGTGTGTGGCTAGTGCTACTCGTCGTGAACCTCTCACCTTCAGCACATCTAGTAACTCCTCCATCTCCTGGTACCAGTGATTAGTAGAGATGCAGTCAATAGTTCCATCGAATGAGGGAGGGTGAAGCTTTTGCAAATCCAGCAGCATCTTCTTCTTTCTTTTATCTTCCAAGTCATTTGGATTCCTTTGACGTTCCTGAGGTACTGGTGCTGGGACTTGGACTGGAATAGGTTCAAGTGATTGAGGTTGAGGAGCCACCTGAGGGATTATCTGTGGAAGTGTCCTTCTCAATTGATCTAATACCCTTTGCGACATTTCATTCATCATGGCTTCCATTCGTGCTTCCATCCGTGCCTCCATCCCAACACGCAGTTCCTGTTCATGTTGTTCAGTCTCTTCAGAGGTGGTAGATCGAGTTACGTACCTCCTAGCTCCAGCCATTTACTTGTAAAATTGAGCAAAGTGTCAGTATGTGTCAAATATTTGTACTACCATGACTCTAGATTCAGTTTCTAGGTTCTCGATCTGTTCAGTGGCCTAAAAGTTTTTCTTCTAGGTTTTTTTCATGCATGGGTACAAGATTTGGTCTCAAAGCAAATAAACATTACAACATGCATATCACACAATTATACAATCAAGCTAGCACAGCAAGGTTCCAAGCTTCCACCTAAGCTTTCAGGTTCAAGTGTCTCATACCACTCTACCACTTCCACTTAGGCTTTTACTCAAAACAGAGCTACACCCAAACAATTTCGCGAATTGCTCGATAAGTAAGGTTCCTGAGCCCACTATACTCAACCTTCCCATACCAGTGAGCATAGAAAAACCAGTTCTGCCAGAGTTACCGATCATTCACCACACATGGTCCATCATTCTCCGAGTTTAGGCTTCCTCCATAACCCCAAATTCCTATGCATCCCATACTACATAGAAATCAAAAATTATAGAAGCTTCCCGGTCTCGTGTCTTGATCAAACAATTTTCTGTTTTCACACAAGTTTTAGTGTCTAGCCTATACCCTGGAGTTTTATGGTTTTGATCCACTGTGCCACCCATGGCTACACCCGTTTCTACCTAAGGTCTTTTCTCTGGACCTAGGGTTCAGTTCTAGTTGACTTTCAACCTCTGTCTAGCCAAGATACCACCTTTGGCATCTTTTTCGACTTCTAATCAATTCCTTGCCCTAATTTTTCACCTTCTAATTTTTTTTTTATAAAAAATAAGAGTGTTCTCCAACTTCGACTATTTATATAAGCTGGTAGGACAACCTCATCGGGTAGCAAAATCGAAGTCTGCTTAGCAACCGCACTTTCTAGGGCGGGATAACCCACCTCCCTTTTAATGTTTAACTTTATCGGGACAAGACTTACCTACTATTAGTTCAACTTGTAATCTTTGTATCCAAACCAAACATTTTCAAAACATATATTTCTTTTTTTTTTAAAAACATTTTCTAAAACATTCATCAATCTCAAAAAAAAGAAGGTAGGGCATTCTAAATTCAATTTAATTCAACGTAAAACCCTAAGTTTGAGTTTCTGATTATAGTCCAGTGTTTCTACTAACTAGGCTCTGATACCACTGGGCATTCTAAATTCAATTCAATTCAACGTAAAACCCTAAGTTTGAGTTTCTGATTATAGTCTAGTGTTTCTACTAACTGGGCTCTGATACCACCTTTAATATCAAAGGAAACTTTCTGTTCTTGGCTTAGCAACTAATGCCTAGGCTCTGATACCACAATTGGTATCAGAGGAAACTTTCTGTTTTTAGCCCAGCAACTAATGCCTAGGCTCTGATACCACACTTGGTATCAGAAGAAACTTTTTGTTCTTAGCCTAGCAACTAATTCCTGGGCTCTGATACCACCTTTGGTATCAGACGAAACTTTCTATTCTTGGCCCAACAACTAATACTTAGGCTCTGATACCACACTTTGCGACACCTTAACCCCTGTATCTTTTAAGCAGTGTACATGGCCACCGTTCTCTTGACAGTGGACTCAACAAAACAGCGAGTCGGGCCGGTGCTACATTACAAGTGACACACACTTGTTCTTTTCTTTTCAATATCTCGTGCCTTTGTATAAAAATTCAAGAATACAAAATTTTCACTTTAATATCAAGGCAAATTAAAAGAGATAAAGAAATTCAAACTATTTTATTCATAATAGAAATCAAAAGTACTAAACTCTTCAAAAAGAACTAATAGTTACGGCGGAAGACTTCAAAATACTTTTCAGTAGAAAAGCATAAAAACTTTGAGCAACACGCCCTTAAAAATTATAATACTATAGAAACTATCTAAGAACTATCCATATTCAACTGTTCCATAGGTTTCATGTTCCTAAAAAATAAGAAAGGAAGGAGTGATCACATAGCCCAGTGGATCCTTTTCGAACAACCATCTTTCATTTTCAAACTCATAACACAATCATAATTCAAACACTTGCAATCATCAGGTGTTTCAAACAACGATTTGTTCAAGTCAAGTCTCAGACCAAAAGGACATTTAATCCCTTGATTCTCTTAACTAAGTAAATAGGGCCCACTCGGCATCAACCCGTTAGTGGCATGTGTCGCCATCAACCCGTTACACATGGTGACCCACCAGTGGTACACGACCCTCAGGTACTTAGGTCTGAAAACCATATGACCTAACTCATATGAAAAGAACATTCATAGTGTCGCCTTGACCACTATGATGGTACGTAGTTATTATCTCCATTGTCTTAGTTTATCTCATATCATGCTCTCATAAAATAAACTTCAAAATATGAAATCAAACTAAAATTCAGAATATACATAGTCAATTCATGATACACTCATAAAACATGCATCTTACTTTAATTTAAAAGCCTAAGCATGATACTAACATGGCATAGATGATATGATTGCTTAAACATGAATCAAAGCTGAAATACTGAAATAAACATTTAAAATTCTATAACTGAAATTGAAAATCTTTGAATTTAGTGAAAAATACACAAACAAGGAGCATGCCATGAATTTAAATAAGAACAGAAGGGTGTTGTAGAAATCACTTCCACCTTGTGACGCTTTATTCTGAAATTTCTGTAGCAATTCCCCCCACGTACTAGTGCCAATAAAGATCGCCCAACTTAATTCTCCAATTCGAGAGAAGAACTTCTCACACACAAGAAGGGAAGATGGGAAGAGGTGCCAAGAAAAAGGCTTAAAAAATAAGAAGCAATTTCAACTCTTTTTTTTTTGAATGAAAAAACTAAGAGCCTAAGGAGTTTTATATAGGTTTTCAAAGGGAGAAAAATAGAAAGTTTTGAGTTTTTCTTTGAATAAAACACCCTTATTCTCCTTAATTTCTTACTTTCTAATTTTGAGAATAAAATGAGTATTTTTCAAATTTTTTTAGAATTTAAAAATAATTTTTTATTTTAGAAACCTTATTCAGATTTTTTTTCGAATTTTTTGTATTTTTTCTGTAATTTTAGTTTTTAATTTTGGATCCTTTAATCTCATCCGTCGGATTAATCTTGGATCGATCAACAAAAATTGGAGCCTTTGATTGTTGGTCGTTGGATTTCCTCGAGCACATCAATAGTTCGCGATCAATCTAAAAAACGTCTCCATTCAGACTGTTGGATCTTCCTCGAGCTCAGCACGCTTCGCGATTAACTAATGCGACTTTGATCAAGACCATCGGATGATCCTCGATCACGGCGTGTGGATCTCAGTTCGCGATCAACGAAATTGATTCTAGCCGCAAGAGCATCCTCGAGTGCAGTGTTCGGTTTCGTGATTTTGTTTTTGCGCTTGCATTGTGAGCCGTTGGATTTGATGGATTCGATCGTAGCCATTTGATCTTGATGATTTAGTGAGCTCGTGCGTTGGTGCAAACTTTAATCTCATTCGTTGGATTTGGAAGATTGATTGTGGACCGTTGGATGTGTATTAAGTTTATTTTTTTGATTTTTCAGCCGAATTTCTTGCTTTTTTTTCGGATTTTTGCCAAATCTTGATCCCAATTGACTTTCTAATCTGGTTGTCATAAAAAAATTATACATATCCTTATATTTTTAGCTATAATATCCCATGATATACATTATATTCATATATTTTCTTCCAAAAATTCATTAAATTAATTTTATTCCTTATTTGGCTAAACTGAGACCTACCAAATTTTTCACCTGTCTATTTCGTATAATTTTCTAAGTAAAAAATTCAAATTTCATATGAACTTTTTGAGATGTTACATTTGATTTTTGTAAACCCATGAAGTCAAGGCCACCCCCACTTGATTGTGTACACCCACACCCACTTAAGCCAAAATCGGCCCAACCACGTACATGTGTGTGTACACATGTGAGAAACCCTATTTAGATAGTTTCTTGGAACCAAGATAAGCATCTTTGACTATTATACAGTGTCCTCTAAAATTTGATACTGTACACCCATGCTTGATTTCCAAGAAATAAGAAAATGGGAAAATATTACTCGTGTGTTTGTGTGATGAGCAAGCAAGGAAACCAAAAAGGAAAGTTTCCATGAGCATATATAGGACGTCCCATTTGAATTAGAATATGATTTAAACCTCTTTTGTATTCACACATAGTTAGGAAACAAGATTGTACTCATATCTTTTGAATTAGAAAGCCATAGTGGTCTCACTTGCCAACCATGTGCACACTTTCCCTCTTTATACAAACCATCCCCTTATGAGTTTGGAAACATGCCCAAACATGGTGAGATACCCTTGCTTCCCTAAATGCCCCCCTTATGCTCATGAACACCTATAAATACCCCCTCTTGCTCACATTCATCTCATCCCAAAGCAAAGAGTTGACACTTCCCTCTTTGCTTGTTCTTGCCTTCTTCTTGGCACTCCTTCTCACTCTCTTTTCTTTCTTGTGTGAGAAGTTCTTATTTCAGTATTTTAGAGGGTTGTTGAAGTAGTTTTGTTGGTAATTAGAAGATCTTGAAGTTCTAAAAGTGGTAGATAAGGGGAACCTCTGTCGAATTCTACAAAGAAACTCGGATTAAAGTGGAAGGGATTTTTTGAACTTATACTTTGCTCTTTCTAATTTCTAGCATGCCCATGCTTGTTTTAATTCTAGTTTTCAGCATGTTTTATTTTAGTTTTAGAATATTTAATCATATTTTAATTTTAGTTTATCATGTTTTTTATGTTTTAATCACTCATGAGAGCATGACATGCTTAGAATCCATTTTAGGATTTAATTCAATGTTTCAAACATGTTATGTAATGTTTACATGCTTTCTTAGTTGTTTAAAATTCTGATATTTACATTTTGAATTTCTTTTATGATTATGTGATTCTTAAATGTAAGAAATTGAAGATAAAAACCACGTACTATCATAGTGACCCGTATGGGTGCTATGGGTGTTCTTAACACATGCTTGGAGTGTGTGGTTGCGGAGCACAACTAAGGGATACTTGGTATGTGACATCTAATGGAAAGCGATAAAGAAATGTCTTTCCACCCTAAAGAGGGCTATCTAAATTAAGAATATCAAGGGAGTAGAACCCTTTTCAATCTTAATGTCAATTGCAACCAAAAAGTTGCTTGAATCACTTAATGCATGAAAATGTTCGAATTTGGTTGTGCTATATGCATGAAAATGTTCGAATTGCAACCAAAGAAATGTTTGAATTTGATTTGAAATAGTAACTTAGTTGTTTAATGAATGATCCACTAGGCTATATGCTCACCCCTTCCTTTTATTTTTTAGGAATTTGAAATGCATGATCAAGCATGCTAAGGAATTAGAAAGTCTATTTTTAAAAAGTTTCTATGTAAGGGCATAATGCTCAAATTTTGAATAAGGACTTCTGCTGAATTTTTGTTTTAAATTTTAGAGTTACGCACTCTTTCTTTTGATTATATGAATTCAATAAAGTATTTCTTTATTTTATTTTGAATAAACAAAGAGTTTGAAGTTTTTCTTTATTCACTTGTATTATCTTGTTTAAAATTAAACTCAATGGAAGTAAATTTATGAGTATTTCAATAAGTGTTAGAATAAACGAATTGAGATGCAAGTTGTGTACTTGTAAATATAACATAGGACCCAACTTGCCTTCTGGTTGAGCTTAAATGTGTTTTTAGGGGGTTGGGGTGTTACAATAGTTAATTGCCAACAATCTTAAATCACAATCAACTATCTGTATCAATTCTATGAAGGTTGTAAATCAAGTGTGAATATTATAAACTTAAATCAAATTTAAATCAAAACAATACTCGGTTTGAAAACAATATCAATCAAGTTTTTAGGATAGTAAACTCTCGTGTGATCTCTTTTAATTCTTATTTCAATTAATGTATTTCCTAATTATGTAGTTATAACACTTGTAATTATAACCTCCTTCCTAGTTATTTTAATATCTATTAGTTAAATTTTTAATACCCTCTCCTAAGGTGTACACTAAAATAACCAATGCAGTATCAAAATTTACGTTCAGCCTCCAATAAAATCAACGACCTCTCAGTTCAATTGATCTATCTAGGTCTATACATTGATAATTGAACCATCAGCCCTCTTTCCCGAGTTAGTTTAATAGTTTAATATTTTCCTATCTATGGCTAGTAAATAGAAAACAATAAGAACACAAAGTATAAAATAGAACATCAAAACATATTAATCAAAACATAGAATTAAGGGTTCCAACAATCAAAGTTACATCTTAGAATTGAAATGTTTAGCTTGACATAGTGTTGAGAGTACAAAACAATGAATTAGACAAATTAGAAATCATACTATGGTCTTGATTTCTTTCTTCATGCTCTTTTCGCTCCCTTGCTCTCTTTTGCAATCTTGCCGTCAAATCCAATAATAATCAACCCAAATTCACTTATCTATTTATATATATCCACTTAGGACTTCCTAAAACATTTATTAAAAACCTTAAAATTGTATTTTTAATTGCACTATCATGGTAGTCTCGATACTCAAAAATCCCAAAATTTGTGAAACTACAAATCATCACACTATCACAATATTCCCCCTGCTCAATAAAATCATCTTTTGGTTACTGCGATAGTCTGATCCTTTACCACAGTAATGTATTCTTGCAGTGCCTTCTCATTTTTTCTACCATGATAATGAGTCACGGTAGTGAATTGCCCGACTTTCCTTCTTTTCACACTCTAGTTACTGTAGTAGTTCGATGCTCTATTGTGGTTGTCAGTGGATTTACACCATTTTTTCCCTTTCCATCTTCTTTCATCTGTGTACCTATTTTTGCTCAACCTGGACCTGCATAGACAACTAAGCACCTTTCCCTAACATTAAAGCACACATATAAATGCATACAAACTATATTGAAATTCTTTAACTACGTAAATGACAAGCCATTCTCATAAAAATGTTCATGTACCTATATATAAGTAAACATGTCCTATTTCCTACTCAATGCATGCAAAACATATGCAAGATGCCTATAATATAGTTAGTATGCTATGCAACTAACAAAATATCCCCAAACTTAAACAATTGTTTGTCCCTGAACAATGACTCAACTTCTAAAACTTAAAACTCATACCATACACAATTAAGTTTGCTTTCACTCATCATTGTGACCTCCATTTTCCATTCTAATAGCCTATGATTCATTAACAAGTCCCTAAGGTTGTTCTGGTTGTTTAGAATTTTAGTCCATTTTCCATTCTTCCTCAACTTTACCCTCATTTGTTGATATCTTAGTCCTCCTAGATCATGTAGGTGATTTGTAGTTACCATCCCACTCATAGAAATCTTCTCCTAATACCTAAGTACACAAACCCCCTAAATGCTCTCTTCTATGTATCCTATACTCAAGTCAAACTATAGTTAGCATCAATGTTCTTTCTTTTAGGTTGTGTAATACCCCAGAATTTTGTCAAATAATTAAATAAATTAATTTCAAAATTCTTTTGGGTGCAAATTGTGGGATAACACGTGAAAAATAAAGTAAATTAGAGTTATTGTGA
>JAJIYU010013524.1:0-13794 GCA_030144865.1 Tinospora cordifolia
AAATGAAAATTCCAACAAGGGCTTGTGGTTAGGTTTGGATTATGTTGATGGGAATAAAAATTAATGATGGGTTAATTGTGAAAAATAAAGATTCTATAACAGCTTGGGGATTTAATTGCTAGCATGTGAGAACCATTCATCAATCTTCCCAAAATCGAAATTGGTCCTCCGCACCAATTGCCAACCAAGTATGTGGGTAGACAAGTGAAGCAATAAATCTTCACGAGCCTCTAAAAGTGTACCTCAGAAACACTTGTTAGACATATCATCCCCCGAGAAATCTTTCCTAGCATATTTCTCAAATACAACTCAAGTAAAATGAATCCTTTTCCTTGATCTATCTCCAAATCCATTTTCTATATGAAGCTATATTCCTCTTTGTGAAATAGCCTCCATTGAGGCCCCCTCCTTGGGCAACTGAACCGCTTTCCACTATAACAATGATTCAATGCCAAACTCTCCATTGCCATCCCAAAAAAAAAAGAAAAAAGAAAAAAGCTTAATTCTTTTGTCAAGAATTCCTAAAAAACATATGGAATCTTGAACAAAGACAAATAGTATGTTGGTAAAGGGTGAAGACCAACTTAAATTAAAGCAAGCTGGCCTCCTCAAGAAAGATAGGGTCCTGTCGGACCGTCAAGACAACTCCCAGCCTAGTTGCAAAAGGATTGGGACCTATAATTATGTCCCAAGAGAAGACCCAAGTAATTGGCCAAGAGCCTTCTGTGCACCTTGCTGCAATCGCCATCTCAATGAGTGCATTGCCATTCAAATTAATGTCAATCATCTGACACTTTGCTAAGTTGACTTTTAAATTAAGGAAACTTTGAAAACCAATGGAGAGTCGTGAAGGCCTTGTTAACATTAACGTTATCTCAATGAAGCAAAAACAAAGTTTCATTTGCAAATTAAAGATAAGTGACCTCAACACTATCCTTTCCAACCCCAAACATCTAACCATGCCAGACTTGTTCTTCTTATTCATCTGTTTGCCTAAAACATCAGCCATTAGAGTGAATAGAAAAGGAGCAAGTGGATCCCCTAGGCAAAGTCACCTCGTAGCTTTAAATTTTCCCTTGTATCCACTATTGAGCATTATTGAATAAGACATCGAATGGAAGCATCCCATAATCCAAGAAATCCATGGGAACCAAAATGCTTCTTGAGTATTACATATTCAAGGAAATCCCAATCCATAATGTCATAGGCTTTAGAAAAATTAACCTTAATTTGAACACCAATCTTTCCAGGCTTTCCTCTAGTTTTGTAATCTTCCACAGCCTCATAAGCCACTACATCCAGAGTGTCCCTGCGTTTGATAAAAGCAAACTGTGTTTCCTCCACTGTACTACTAAGGACAACTTGAATTCTTTTAAGACAAGAACTTGGCAATTCTCTGTACAAACTTGAGACAAGGCTAGTAAGACACAAATCCTCATGGCATTGAGCATGAACCAATTTGAGATGAAGCAAATGTAAGGGTCATTCATGGAGGAATTAATTATAAAATTGAAGAACTCTTAAACAACCATCATAGTGTCAAACTTGACTGCTGCCCACACCTTCTGAAAAAAGCATGATGAAAAATCATCCAGACCTAGGGCCTTCGAACCATCATAACTAAACATTGCTGCTGTAATTTCTTCCTTTGCAAATGGCCACTTGAGAGTGGAGCTATCACTTGTGGATAACAAACTCTTGTCCATACCATTAATATCCCATTTGTAGTCCCTACTTGTAGAAAACACTGTAGTGAAATAGCGCACAATCTTCTCTACCACTAGATTCTCCTCATCAACTCTAATCCGCTCCTTAGTAATGACTAAACATATGCATTCCTGCACCGCCTAGAATTGGAAGGAAAGAACTACAACCACCTATCAGATTAGGAACCTACCAAATTTGCTACATACAAGCCAAATACAAAAGTTAGACCATGTGAAATGTGCTCGAAGGAGGGGCAACACTATCAAACCTCACTCACAAATCAATTGAATAAATTGTTGCAAGCTTTTGGTAAGAAGTGAGTGTTAAGTTTTTCCCCAGAAAATTTTGTGTTAGTAAATGTGCATGCGATACACCACTCCCCCTCACCAAGAATTCCAAGACCTGCCAATTCATTCCAAAATCATGCTTCTACTAATAACCTATTGGTCCATACACTCTTATTAGCCACCAACTTTTGAGAGACACATCTAATACCTTTACAAAAATAGAGAAGTTGTCATGGATGCACTCTTTGATAGTAAAGCATCTACAATTGCAAGTGATTAGTATGCCACTTGATGCACTCTGATTAGCCTCCAAGTTCTTCATAGCCTCCAAGAACAAGTTTTGTTTGACTTTGCATTTCTTAATGGTCATCCTCTCCATGTAGTCACCAATAGCCTTCTAAGTGTGAAGGCCCTTCATAAATAACCCCTATGCTATTCTCATTGTCACTCTTCTTCGAGATTGACTTTTGCACCCATGTTTAGACGTTGATTTGATTTTGCCTGTGTGAGGAGTATTTCTACTCTAAGATTGAGGATGAAGATCTATCGAAGAATCTTCACATTATTGGTAGCTTCTAGTTGGGTTTGGCATATAAAAGCTTAGGTGATGATGGACCATTGTCGGTCGATTGACTGTATGAGACAAAACAAGGGACATAAGAAGTGGAAGAGTTGGAATTCACATTCAAACCATCTAAAATTAAAGCATCACGTACCTGGATTTCAATGGGAGCAAAGAAAAATTCAATGAGATTGACTTTCTTCGAACTACTAGATTCAAATTTGTCCTTATCATTGGAATTGTTAATATCTTCAATATCACTCATATCATCTCCCTTCGAACTACCACTTCAACTTGCCTCATTGTGATCAAGAATTCTAGCAAGATCATCTTCATGCAGGTTTGTTCTTTTCTATCTTAATCTTGATGTTGCCTATCTCTCTACATCTACTTATGAGACACGACTTGTTTGGTGTCACTGTCCATGGTCTTTCTCCTTGATAATGTCATTTTGCCCCCTTCTTTCTTGGCGCGCCACTTATAATTGGAGCTTGTGGAACTCTCTTCAAAAAAGTAATCATATGATTTGTGCTCATTGTTCTTAAGTTATTTAATGACAATTAAGATCAATAGTACATTATGAGAAATCACTCAAGTATTCTACCAAAAAAAAAAAAAAAAGAAAAGAAAAAAAAAGAAGAAAATAACTAGTTATATTATTTGCTACTTGCTAGTTTGATTGTTTCTTCTTTTATTGTTGGCACTTGTTTTTTAATTGTTTTATTTGCTTTCTTTAAAAAAATGTTAGGCTTATGCCTTGCCTCATAAAGGCAAACTATCTTGCTATTTGAGCTTTGATTAGGGATTGTGTGTTGCAAGAAAGGCATAATGAAATTGTTTGAATTAAGGAATCAAATGGGCAATTCTCCACAAAATCTTTTTTCCCACTTGATTGATGTTCCAATGATGCGATCATGTGCATTACTACAAGAGATGTGGAATGCTCCAATTTCATCTAAAGTAAAGTTTTGTGCATGGGTGGTGTTTAGAAGGAAAGTTAACATGGGGGAAATGATTCAAAAACTGTTACTGAGTCATTACATCTCTCCATCTTGTTGTCTTTTGTGCCAAAAAAAATAAAAAATAAAAACGATGAGTCAGTGGAGCATTTGTTCTTCTCATGCCCTTTGTCAAATAAAGTGCGGACAAAATGGATGAGGAACTTCCCAATATTTTCAAAGTTGATGAAATTGGAAGTTTAGTTTAGGATTTGCCCATCTTGGGAAGCGATCACTGCGAATTGGAGGAGCCATTGGATGGTAACTAGTTTGGTGGTGTTGTGGTGTTTGTGGAAAGAAATGAATGCCAGGCTTTTTGATGACATATGGCTGCCATCAAGTTTGATTTGGGAAGAATCTCACTTTCTAGCTTCTTTTTGGATTAATAATTGTTCGTTATCAATGGGCTATTTGTTGTCAGAGTGGTTAAGAGGGTGGAGAAATGTAATCCAGTGCCCATGGGCCGGGGGAGGGTGGAGAAGGGGCGTAATATTTCTTTACAGGTGTTTTCAATTATATATCAATGAAAGATAGTGTTTCTTTTTTAAAAAAATATAAGGCAAACTATCTCAACTATACCTCATGAAGTCTTTTAGTATCGTCAAAGCAAGAAGGTGGTAGTAGCTATTATACCTTATGTAGGTTAGGCAAAGTCTAGACAGCATATAAAGTATTTATTTGAAGGTGCTTGAAAATTTATTTATTTATTGGTTTCTCTCCACATAGTTATTTATATTCATATTTTGCATTTAATTTGAAATTGTATAAAATAAAAAGGAGCACATTGTCAATTGGAGTTGAAACAAAGGAGAGAAAAATAAGTTTTCAATGTTGGAATGTCACTTAAAGTCGTCATAAGAGTTAGAGAAAAGTTTGATGTTGTTGGGGTTTGGAATTTGAATGGTTCTGGCATTCATGGTAGAGGGGCTTTTGTTTCTAATAAAGGAAAAAAAAATTCACAGATTCCCTTAAAAAATGGCACGGTACTCTTTTGAAGGCCAAAGGTTGTTTCCTTTGTCCATGGGCCTTAGGTGGGACCTTGACAATGTTGCTTTTTAAGTGATTTAAGAATCCGGCTTAAATCTTTTTGTGGTGAATTAAATTGTGAATGATCATATATGATTTGAGTTGCATCGTTGAGAAATAGGGTTACATTGGTACAAATTACTTTTTCGAAATCCGAGCACTTGCTTGTAGATTTCTAATTGCCGAAGTCACCTGCATTAAATCCTCAACATCGTTGATTAATTCAAATAACTAATAATTTATAGCCATCGATAACGATCCTGGTGCCTAGCTGATCACTTCCAATTGACTATTTCCGGCAAATGTTTTTTCATAGTGGCCATAAAAATGACACATCATTGCTTGATCCATGTAGATGGACGTCTCTATCTTCTAAATTCCACTCTGGGTACTACTTTAATAGCTAACAAGAAGAAAAGTTAGGAGTAGTTGGCTAAGTCACTCTGGGTACTACTTTAATAGCTAACAACAAGAAGAAAAGCATAGAAGATTACATAGTTCTTATGGGGGAGAATCTCCCTTTTCTCTTTGATTGAGGTGCATGCTTTCAGATTAAGGGTGACATTGTGATTTTGCTTGGATTTCATTTCATTTCCTTTCTCATTAGCCTTAAACTTCTTTCCTCTCACTGTAGTGCAGTGAAGGAGAAAGTTGAGTGAGTCCCAGTCAGTTATTCCTTAGTCTAGCTTTGATCTCTAATATAAGACTATTTTATTGAGTTTATATCCATGGCTAACATCTCTCTATACCAATGCCTTTCCCTTTATAGACTCTTGCATTACTATGTAATCTTCTATGCTTTTAGTTCCTTCACATTGCAACTTATGTCTGGGAGTAATACACACACACATACATGCATGCATATATGTGTCTTTTCACATGTCTGCATCTACTTTATCCTGATTATTTAGTTGAACTGCCTCGTTGCTTAATTAGTTGCTGCTTGTGTAAATTTAGGAAGTTAAAGTTTATCTCCTTCTCTATTTCTGCTCAAACTTCTTGTCTTGAATGTTTGTCTCCTTTCTAGGGCTAATAAGACAAAGATCCTAGAATTTCTACGTGATGCGTGGGCTAATGAACGGAGAGCTGAGTGGTCAATATGGATGGTTTACTCTAAGGTTGAGATGCCACATCACTATTTGAGGAGTGGTTTTGATGATGCTTCTCACCATTCTGTTCTTGGGAAGGCTTCAATTCCACGAAAGTTGAGCGATGATGTAATATTATCAGTCCTTCAAAGTTATTTTCAAGTTTTGGAAGATCTATGTACAAGTATTTACTACTTTGGTGAAGTCCTAGTGCTAGATAGTCCTTCCATATTTTGAAAAATTTTCTTCAGTAACATGGGGTCTCAGGTATGAACATTTTCTTGTATTCTTTCTGCAGCCAGCCCAGACTGCAATTACACGTGCTGAGCTTCATCGACGAAGTATTGCTCAAATGAGGGTGGGTTTTTTCCTTTGCAATAGGAATCCTCCAAAAGAATCATTAGACCAACTAATCTAAAAAATTATATGTTTTTCTTTGTAGATAAATAATCGTTCAATTCAGGATATGCACATCTTTCAAGAACCGTTGCGTGTTCCAGTGATTCTTGTGGAACGTGTTATGAATGCTCCTTTGCATATTAGCAGTGGTCATGCATATTTCAGCCCCATGGTTCAGAAAGATATGTCTGGCATGCTAATTGAAACTGGTGCTAAACCAATGAGCAATTTAGCTGGGGATGGCAAAATAAGAAACAGTCGTTTGTTGAAGATAGTTGTCTTCGTCCATGGCTTCCAGGTGTTTGCCGCAGTGCTTATATCTGTAATTTCTGGGATTATATGCCATTTATGAGATTATTTTGTTGTGGTTGCTTGTTTAATAAGTATTATCTATACCACAACATTTACAAATATCTGCTTGCTAAATTTGGTTTTTTATCTCAACATAGTTTAGGGAGTGACCTTGGTGCTGAAAGGTTTTGTGATGTTTTTGGATGTGTTTTAGGAGATTAGGGGTTGCCATGGGTCATGAGTACTATGTATTCTGGCTTCTTCCCTTGATTTGATGATAAATATCGTTCTTGCTTCTTAAAAAATAAATTCTGCTTGCTAGCTGTACAATGATTTGTATTGGATCTATTGAAATTTGTCTCTTTTTACCCCTGAGCGACCTAGGCCACCATTGGAGGATACCAATGAGTTCTCTCTTATAAATCAATGAAGCTTGTATGGCTCTTTTTAATGAGGTGGCACCTCCTGTATCACATGTGGATTTTCAAGGCAGCGTAATGGTGTCTTGGCTTGAAGCCCATCTTCTTGAATATCAACTCAGAATTGTAGTTCATTTAGCCTACTTGCTAAAACATGTAGTTATTACCTCGCTAAAAAGTCTGTTTCCTTGTATATATTGCTCATCCTCAGGAAGGATGGTATGGTTAATTCCTGTACAATGAACTTCAAGCCACTTCACGTGTGTTTGCAATAACCAAGTCACACTTAAGATTTGATTCTACAAGTCAATTAGATACATTGAATTTTCCCTGTCAGCCGAGATGGCGATCTATACTCCACTTCAGGTTAACAATCCTTGTAGGTTGAGCTATTTAAGCTATATCTCTTGTTTTGCCTGTAAATAATATGTTGAAGCTTGTCTACTTTGCAGTTCTCATTCATTTCTAAGAGAAATTGAGAAAACTGTATTCCAATTCTCATGGTCTTGTAATATCTTAACATATACTTTTCCTAGCTATTTCTTTTCATGGATGATATCGTAGTAACTTAACATATAGTTTCCCAGTTTTTTTTTTTTTGGATGATATTTTGTTAACTTTATTTAAGAAATTGGGAAACTTTTTGACTCTTAACGGTTCATTGGATGCTTATACCCTAATAAGCGAAAATATAGAGATTTTTTTTGTGTTTTTTTTGCATGTTTAAGCTTTATATTCTGTCTGGCTAGTTTTTTGCACTTATCGTCCATCTTATGATCACAAAAGATGTGACACTTGATGCACATGCTGCATGTGTACTATATTTTTGCATCTGAACTTGCTTTATGGAGTCCGTCCAGTCCTACTGTCTCGTATATACTAGTTAATGCCGTATCATGCATGGTTCATAAAATGGTTAAGCATTCTCATTGTTCCTGGAATTCAATTCAAAACATGAACAGGGACATCATCTGGATTTACGGCTTGTTCGGAATCAGTGGCTTTTGGTAGATCCTGGAGTTGAATGTCTCATGTCAAAGGTGAACGAAGATCGAACATCTGGTGATTTCAGAGAAATGGGATTAAGGCTGGCTGAGGAAGTGGTAGCATTCCTAAAAAAGAAAATGGATAAAGCCTCAAGATCTGGTGGCTGCAAAAGTATAAAATTGAGTTTTGTGGGGCATTCCATAGGGAATGTGATTATAAGAACAGCCTTGACAGGTATGCATTAAGAATTTTGGTGTTTGTTTTGTCCATTTGTTCTTTCTGGCCTGTGTAATAATTGTTTTGGCTTTTTTTTTTGTTTTTTTTTCATTTTTATCTTTTCAGAGAGCATGATGGAACCTTTCTTGAAATATCTTCATTCATACCTGTCAATATCTGGACCACACTTGGGTTATCTGTATAGCTCAAATTCTTTATTCAACTCTGGCCTGTGGCTTTTGAAGAAGCTCAAAGGTGTTCAATGTATTCACCAATTGACTTTCACGGATGATCCAGATCTTGAGAATACTTTCTTCTACAAGCTTTGTAAGGTATTGAAAACTGCATAAGCATCGTAGATTCCTTAAGTAAACATGTAGGGGATCATTCATTGAGTATGTATGATCAACATGACCTTTTTCTTAGATTATGGGAAGAATTAAGTCAGTTCTGTCAATTGTTTTTAGTGTTAAAGTTCTGAAACACTTCAATTTCTTTCTTTATTTTCTTTCTTTTTTCTTTTTTTTTTCTCTTTCCTTTTTTTTTTTTTTTTTTTCTGCAGCAAAAGACACTAGAGCACTTCAGGAACATAATCTTATTGTCCTCGCCACAGGTATTTTACTTGATTCTCCTACTAAAATCTTTTGCAGCTTAAAATTAGAAGAAAAATGTTGTTCATTAGTTCCTTCCATATTCAATATTTTAATTCATAACATCTCTACTTGCATTATTGGAAATTATAGTGAAAAAATTAATTAAATTGCAAAACAGATCAAGGAAAGGAAAGAAAATCGGAGGCATTACTACATGGTTGCTTTCATCTGACCATGGTATAGACTACTGTTACTGCTGTTTTGTTAATCTTTCACCGTGAAAGGATTAGCTAAATTTTTTACTTTTCTTCAGTCAAAATGTGCATTCAAGAGTCAACAATCATAAAATAGTTTCCCATATTAATTGGCAATTATGGAGCCTTCATTTATTCCCAGAATCAGAATTATTGGTATTGATAGAATTATTGTGTGACAGTTGCGATCATTTCCTGTGGACTTGTTTTCACTGAATGACCTCAACTTAAGTGCACTACTTTTGTATTTATATTTAAAAGTTTTGAAATGTTTTCTTTTGGGGAATTTGGATGTATGGAAGAAAAACTGGTGAGTGAACCCATTGAAATAATGTTAAAAATACCTAGATTGATGGCTTTTCAACTCATAAGTAAGATTGAGTAGTGATTCTCCCTGATCTGCTATCAATTAAAAACTCTTCTAAATGAAAATAAAATTATCTTTCAAAAGATATAAAATTCCCTAATTAAAGGTGACATAATTTAAGAAAAATGTCATCTTCCTGGTGGAGAAAACAAAGTGGAACGGTCATCATTGAAGGTTATGCAATATTTTCCTTTTTGGTGTATTATGTGGTGGGTTGTGTGATTTCTCTCTTGAGAAGAGCTATTAGCCACGTGATGACCTCATTGAAGTCAATTGAGTTTCATTGATTTCATTTTCAGGATGGCTATATACCGTATCATTCAGCCAGAATTGAGATGTGCCAAGCATCAACATTGGACAACTCAAAGAAGAGTAAGATTTTCATAGATATGCTAAACAATTGCTGGGATCAGATTCGAGCACCCTCTTCATCACAGAGAATGTTTGTGCGCTGTGATGTAAATTTTGATACCTCTGCTCAAGGAAGAAACTTGAACACCCTCATTGGTCGGGCTGCACATATTGAGTTCCTGGAGACTGACATTTTTGCTAGATTCATAATGTGGTCTTTCCCTGACCTCTTTCGTTAACAATGGTTGGGAGTACAGTCAATCTTTGCTTCTATTGACGTCTGCACAGCCTTTTCAATGCATGAGAAAAGAAACGGAAATTGGGTGGACCTGTCCTTGTTTAAGCAATCAATTCCTGCTTTCTGGGTGGCAGATGACTCGGCTTATCGGTTAACTTCAGCATCCCAACAGCCATTTATCGAGTCATCAATCAGTGTTCATATATTTATTCACTTAGAAGAAATCTGTGAATATAGTCATTCTATTAGAAATGTAATTATTATTTTTGGGCTAGGCAGATAGGCCAGCAATGGTACTTTTTTGTTTAGGAAGTTTATTACAAAAATCTGGCTGGCAAATTCATGGGAACTCTGATATAAGATGTATACACTGGAGGACACTTCTTTTTGAGTACTTAGAGGAAATAAAAGTTGGCCCAAGTTGCCTTTCCTCGAGAAATCTTGATGCAGGTCTTGTATAAAAGTAGCTTCTGCTCGTTATTATTCAAAGTGAACTAATCTAGGCTTTTTGTGCACTTGTACAGAAAAGAACACATTTTTGGATTTCGGCTATCAGCTGTAAGCTTAAAGTTATATGACGACTATGGATTGCAACAAGAAGCTAAAAAATAGATATCATAATTCTGAAGGTTGTCAAATACTGTCAGTGGAATCCAAACTTCAGTTTTTGACTTGCAAATTCTATGAATTAAGATTATGTCCATGCTCTGTACAAAGTAGCTACCTTGTAAGGTGGTCCTTGTTAATTCACATGGGATTCCACGTGCCCTATGCTGCTACTTAGGTCAGAGCGTAAGTTAATGATGGTTTCGACTATTGGACTTTCGCCATTTAGGGTTAGCTGATTCAACTCAACTAAGCATTTATCCCAACTACATAGGATCGGCTCTATGAATTTGCCTTTCTATTTGTTAGGCTGTCCTAGTTGGTTTAACCTGGTTGCCAACAGTTAAAGATAGGTAGCATGGTTAGAAAGTTAAAAAACAGAAATGGTCTCCACGTTAGTTACAATGACATAAAGTTCTCACAGTTAGTTAGCTTATTGCTGCCATTGCCCATCTGTAGACACAAAAAAACTTCGCATGAGACTCTTCGTTACATATATGCCTTTTCTGATCATAGACTAATAGCAGTCAAAATAATCTTTTATTTCAAGGCAAAATTTGCATCCGTTCACCTCAGTTTCCTTGGAGTTTGGTCTCATTAATATAGCCAAGTCGTCCTTTATGAGGAATGTGTGACAACTTTAAAAAAATCCATGATTTGGGGTCGCAACAAAACGACTCATTTACCACAGTGAACTGGTGCTAGGTAGAAGTGTGTTGGTGCATGCAACCTACGCCTTAATGAGGTATATTATATTATATTAACATGATATTCATAACATAAAATGGTGGTATGCAGTGTTCGAAGCTCTTACTATCATGGCCTTTAGAAGAAGGGAAGATGTTTATAATGTTACATTAATAGTAGAATGGTAATTTCTGGTCATAAATTTGACAAATGAGAGACATGAATTGTTTGTGATATGGGATTTAATGCATTTTAGCCTGTGTAGAATGTGTAGTGATAATGGGATTCAATGACATTTCTCATGTCATGTCACTGTACGTTCCAAATTATTATGGGAAAATGCTATGTAAAGTGGTACTCATGGTACCACTAGATTGTGTTGAATTGTGTTACAAGCACATGATTTGAGAAAATCTAATGATGTACCATGATAGTATGATTTTAATTAATTATTATTATTATTATTGGGACAATGGGAGGGGCTTTGATCTCCCAAACTTTTGGCCAAGGATAATGTGAATTAGGGGTGTTCATCAACCCGACCAACCCGACCAACCCGTCCAACCCGAACCTTTTGGGTTGGTTTGGGTTGGGTTGCATTAGTTATTTGGGTTTTAAAATGGTTAACCCGAAGAGTTTGAGTTGGGTTGCGGGTTAAATACTAAAAAACTCAAACGAAACCGACCCAACCCGATCTTACGTATTCTTCTTTTTTAATTATAAATGCTTTTAAAAATAAATGAAATAAGTTTTTGAAATATTTTTATTATATATAAATGATAAACTTATAAGTAACTATTTAAATTGATATGATTATTATGTTATATCAAATCTTCTTTCTATATAATTATTATTTTTAAAAAATAATAATTATTATTTTTTCTTTCTACAAAATCATCTATTTCATACTAGAAGAATTTTAATTTGTAAGATGACATTATTAAATTTTATTAATGTTAAATTTATGTAAATCAAAGTAATAAGAAGATTTCAAAAATAATATTATTTTTGTATGTATAATGAGTTAAATATAAAATATAATTAAAAATAAATATACCAAAAAAATTTAATTTAATAGTTCTTGTGTAATGAAAACATTAAAATATAATTAAAAAATATTGAATTAGAGCCAACCCGATAAACCAACCCAACCCAAACCAAACCCGAACTGTTTGGGTTGGGTTGGGTTTAACCATAGATTGGTTTGGGTTAGGTTTGAATTTTTTCAACCCAAACTGTTTGGGTTGGGTTGCGGGTTTACCCTAAACCCAACCCAACCCAACCTGCGAACACCCCTAATGTGAACTTTGAGTGTGCATTTTATGATGTTAACGTTGCAGCACTCGTAAAAATATGCATCAAATGTTATGATATCATCTCTCTATAGCGATGTAAATGATTTACAAAAACTCCGGCTTAACACATTATACTTGGAGCCGCTTATCACAAACTAGTGCAATATTTCAAAGGAAAATGCTAAAAGTATTTAACATTACTGAATTATGCAGCAATTCATGATTTGAGCCAATTCAATTGTGTGTATATAGGCAAGATAAACTTTGAAGGCATGTGTTAGAGATGTTAATGTTGTTTTACTTCATTTTAAATGAGTATCTATTAGTTATCAAGACTTTAAAAGATCATATTATTAGTCAATTAAGTTGGGTGTTATGACCAAGTAAAGATAATTTTTTAACTTGAAATTGATCCCAATTTGTCCAAGTTGATGGTCTAAATGATTAATGCTCTTAGTTAATTTTTTTTTATCTTCTTAAATCTTCTATTTTATGTTGGTTAAGTGTTGTATAACTTACCAATAAGATTATGAAACATTTAGGGACTATTTAGTAGGGAGTAATCTTAGGCATAAAAATAAGAATCTTGAAGATTTATATTTATATTTACGTAAAAATCTTTAAAATTTTTATTTTCATACCTAAGATTACCTCATATCAAAGTGATTTTGCATTAGTCTTGTATATTCTTAAATTGGTTGAGGCATTTTAATCAAATAGGCTATGCACTTTAAAATAAGCCCTAACCAATTTAAGGTAAAATTTTTGTTCATTGAGACAGTACATCAAATAGGTTAAGTGCAAGTTTTTCAAGTGCAAAAATTTAAATGTGAAGGTAAAAGATGTTTACATGGTTTGCAAATTACTTTCGTACTACACGCTTAATGAAATCCTTAAAAGCCAAATCCCTTAAGGATTTCACTATCTTGAACTCACTAAGTTCGAGTAAAACGGTTACACTTGTCAAACCTATCAAGTGTTTCCTATAGGCTTGAGACAAACTTATCATTTTAGGTGCTAAGGATGAATGGTGTATTCTTTTACAAGAAAAGGAAAAATTACATATTCAAAATGTTTGTTCCAAACACTCAAAATAATTATAATAAAGCACAAGATATGGCAATTTTGATTAATAAAATATATTAAAATTGAAGACTAGTTGACATGAAAACTTATACTTATATCTGCCTCTCATTTGTCCATGTGATGGTTGTTGAAAGTTGTGCATAAAAAAATTTAAAAAAAAAATTGCTTCAAGAATGCTATAATAAATCCCAATCAAATGCTTGTTATCTTTGGTTGATGAAGATATATGTAATACCCCAAAATTTTATCAAATAATAATTAATTTGAGAAAAATAATTAAAATAAGTCAAATAAATTAATTTCAAGGATTTTAAGAAATTTTGGGTGCAAATGGTGG
>JAJIYU010013525.1:0-13815 GCA_030144865.1 Tinospora cordifolia
AGTTTTTGACAGTTTTTGACAGTTTTTATAGTTTGGTGACTGTTTGAATATTCGTACCAATTCAAACACACCTTTTCCAATTAATATATAATACATATTTTTTCAGGAAAGCAAAAACATTGATTTTTCAAGAAGAAGATTCCATAAATTTGATTTATTCCAGTTGACAGAAATCGAATATTAGCGTTATAATTCGATTTGAACAGTTGTATCCTGAGAGACAGATTCCATAGACTTCAAGCACTCGGGAAGGGAACAAATTCTGTCTTAAGACATTGCTCTCGCAAGTCTCTGTTCTGGTTTTCTTGTTCTCCTTTTAATTATTTTATTTACATTATTATTAGTATATTCTAACAGTGTGCCTGGAAATATGATTGTCGTTTTTTCGTGGATGTTAACATGGCTAGGGTAAATTTCTCCATTTTTTTATATTTAGTCTTTGTATCGAGCAAGGATTTTCTAACATAATTGTAACGATCCGTATTTTTAGACACTGAGTCGACAAATTCGATTTCTAACTTTATGTATGAATTAATGAATTATAAATAAAATTACATGATTTTACGACAATGTATTGATTAATGAGTGTATAAGTTGGGGAAAAAATAAATGTATGAAATAGAACATGAAATGAATTAATTCTTCAATATATATATATATATATATATATAAAGAGAGAGAGAGAGAGAGAGAGAGAGAGAGAGAGAGAGAGAGAGAGAGATGCATATTTATATTCATATAAAATAAAAAAGATTTATATGATGATGGAGTTGAAAAAAAAAAATAGAAATGAATTAATGCAATATATTAATTTTTGCATACATATAGAAAAATATACATAGATCTATATATGTATATTTGTATTATATATATATATAATAAAGAGATAAGAGTGCTTAATTGGAAAAAAATAAAAATCAAATATATAAGAAGATAATATAAGATTTATGACGTGGGAGATAAAAGGAAGCCATTTTTGTTGACTCATTTGGATGCATGGGACCCATCAAACACCCCCTATATAGAGCCTTGCTCATTTCACTTCTTTGCTCATAATTCCATCTAGGAGGAAATCCAATAGAAAGGAAAAAAAAAGGAAAAAAAAAGAGAAGAAAAACAAAGGAAAAAGAAGAAGAAAAAAGAGAAGTTGCTATTTTTGAGGATCTAACATTTTGAGTAATTTATTTTTATTTATTTTTAATTCAAAATTGTTATAAAAATTGTGAATTATAGTTTTATAATATAGTTTTTAATAAAGGTATTAGTTTATTATGTCCATAATGACACTGAAATTAGAATTTTTGAAGGTCATTTGATATATTAAATTCACATTTGCATTCGCATTTATGCAATTTGAGAATTAATTAATAAATATAAAAAATGTAAATAGGGTAATATAATGTTAAATAATAGAAAAAATGTTGTATAATGTTGTAAAACATTATAAAATATTTATTGAAAAAAATGTGTAACATAGAAAATAATTAAATTTTTTCTATTTACTATATTGAACCACCAGATTTATGAAAATGGTTAGTTATTCTGTACTGAAAGTGAGACACATGTCAACAATATAAATTTTTAATATTTTGGGTCAATATTAAGAGTTTGATTGTACCAATTAACCTATTAATCACGTTGACCCTGTTGATCAATCAAGTTAACGAGTGCTAAGTTTAGATATAGTTGACGATATTAACAAAAATCGACCAAATTCATAAATTGACTATAATTGACTGAGTAAATTCTTTGATTGACCGAAGACCATAAAGTTAGATTTGAGTCAAGTTTTATGTGGATATTAAGAAACTGCGTTGATCACGTAGGATCAAACATCGGCAGAACACGATCGGTTATGAGAGGAGCACCGAGAGCTGAACATCCTTGTAAGTAGTGTTTTTTTAATATATCGCTTAACTTGTTATTCTATTCATAAATAAAATATATTACATACTGAAATGCATTCGTAATCTTTAAATGAGTTTTTAAATAAAAAAATATGCACAAAATCTCAAGATCCGATAGTGCGGGTTAGGATATTGGATGTGGTAAAGCATTGAGGATGAGTGGTAGTCGTACCTGGGGGTACATTCTGGGCAGGTCTATTAATTGGGCTCCCCTATGGAAGATTTGAGGCTGTTATACATGAGGTATGAGTTGGTGAATCCCTATGATATGAGAATACGCTTAAGTGTCGGGTACACCCACTCGAGTAGATTTATTATTGCCTTGTAGGCTATTGAGAGCTTTGGCATGTGGTTTCAACATTAAAACTATTTTCAAAATGAAAAGTGCATGACTGCATTGTGGATTTAGCATTCATTAACTGTTGCATTTATTTGCATATTATTATTGTGTATGCATACATAACATTATATTACAGAATTCCTGTTGAGTTATAAATTAGGCTACATTACTCATTGAGCCGCTGTAGACAAATTGGCTCACTACTCTAACATTTCAGGTTCTTCTTCTGCTAAGGATAAAGGGAAGAAGGTGGCATTGCGTAGAGCGCACCTCATTTATTTTAGTAGGTTTCATTAAATGGTTTACTGTTTTTGAGAGTTAATATGATGTATAAGAAGAAAGGAAATCATTGTAAATATTCTGACTATTACATTTTTGCTACTGCTACATAGAAAAAAGTGTACATAAATATTTTTTGTTTAACTTAAAAAATTCTTGCAAATTAATTATTTAGCAATTTCCATATCACTTGTATTACTTTGATGATACTGTGTATGGATAAGGAGGATGCTTAACAGTGTTTTGGCAAGCTCGGCTTGCTAGTGAGTTTATCAAGGCACTTTGTTGGTTGGCTCGCCCTTCACCCTAAGGAAGGGGTCCCGACAATGATACATGGGCCTTTGTTGCCCTTGGTCTTCTCTTACCACAGCTAAGCTAATGACAAATTTTGATACGAAGAAGTAAAGATCGTTGTTAGTTGGTTTGGAGAGCAGCGAATTAAAGGCTAGATAATTTTTAAGTTCTATGAAGTCCTTTTCGTTGTTTTTATTCCATACAAGCGACTTTCTCTTAATTAGCTTGAAGAATAGCAAACATTTCTCTATTGAGTAGGAGACAAACCTTTTCACATTTGCTACACATTTCACCAGCCTTTGGACTATCTTCTATGTCTTCAATGGCTTCATCTCCATGATTGCTCTGATCTTGTCGTGGATGGTTTCTCTTCCTCTTTGGTTGACCATGAAGCCTTGGAATTTTTCAACCTTGATGCCAAACATACACTTGTTCAACTCTTCTACATTACTTTTCTTCGTTTTGATTACCTCAGTCACCTAATGCGGTAACCAGTGATAGGATATTTCTTGCGTTTCTTTGGCTTCTCCTCTGATTACCTCGACCGTTCGTTGCTTTACCATGGTGATCAGTTGATTTTCTATGCTTTTAGCCATTCTTCACTTCTATGTGTTGTTATTGCCATTCTAATTCATTATTGACCTACACAGACACTAAAAACCTTTTTCAGGCATCATATTCACATAGAGATGATAAAAATAACATTAAATTATGCTAATATGCAACTAATCATGCAATAATATTCTCAATGCAAATGTAACTAAATGTAAACAAATACACTTAATTTCTCATTAAACTCATGCAAGTTATACATAAAATAACTATAGTATAGTTAGTCTGCTATGCAACTAGCGCATACCCCAAATTTAGACTATTGTTCGTCTCTAAACAATGACTCAACTCTAAATTGACACACCATACCATAAAAAGTTAAATTCTTTTTCACTCATCATTGTAACCTCAATCATCCATTCCTATAGTTTGCAACTCATTAACAAGTCTCTAGGGTCATTCAAGTTGTCTAGATTTTTAGCTCATCCTCTATTTTTCTTCAATTTTACCCTCTTATCTGTCAATATCTCAGTCTTCCTAGACCTTGTAAGAGATTTGTAGCTTCCATCCCACTCACAAAATTCCTCTCCTAATACCTAAGTACACAAACCCTCTCAATTTTTTTTCTTCCATTTATTCTCTACTCAGGTCAAACTCTTGTTAGGATCAGTGATCTTTTCTTTCGGTTGTAACGTGTCCTAGATCAAGGTACAAATGTGATAGGAATTTTAATTCTGACTCAAAGGTACACTCATAGTAATAATAACAACCTATTTTATTTTATTTTCTCAATCTAGCTTGATCCTTTCTGTTCAATCCCTTTTTGTTCTTCATTCATGCATCACAACCTTGTTTTATAACTCCTCAAAACTTAATTCATCACAACATTTAACATTGAACCCACATATACATCCATACAAAAGTAGGAGGTTCAACTTTCATTGACAATACTATAATAATGAATAAAGGTATAACTCTTTTTTTCTATAACAGAATCAAAAACAAAAATAAAAACTGAAAACATATAACTTTTAATGTCAACATCCTCTCCTTCCTTCATATCATTTGAATAAGTAATTATAACCATGAGTGCACACAAATAGGTTCAACTGAGATATTCTTAACAAAGACAAAGTGTTTGTTATATATAACGTTTAGGTTCATCACAAGAAAACATGCCATAAGTTTTAAAATTTGCTACAAAGGATTATTAAGTGCTAGGACTGACCTTCAGGCTAAGATTTAAACAAAGATGGCCCACTTCATTTCCCTCCTAGAGTTATTTTTGAGCAGTGTTCAAAATAAATTTGATTACTTTGGGGGTCTGTGGGAAATTCTTTCCACTTGTAGTTTGGTTCTCACTCCTCACTTTCCTCAGTTTCGAATTCTCAATCTACCTAAGATAAAGAAATTTTATCAAATTTAGATTTTGGACAACCTAAGCACATAAACTGTTAGAAAACACCTTAGTTCTTTGTCTCATCACCCTATAAGAATTTTAAATCTCCTAGGTCACTCAGTGAAATTTTCAACAATATGGTATGGATTTTGCCTAACTAACACATACATGACCTACATGATCATAGTCTTAATTAGTATGTCAGAATTAAAAATAGATATAATAAAAGTAATCTAGAAATAACCTGAGAAATTTGAAGAAAGATATCTTCAATGTGCACCCCCAAACTTAATTTGTGTCTTGTCCTCAAGAGCACACATTATTCACAATAGGAGAATAGATACATCGATGCACGACATTTAAATAAACTTACTCTCAAAATAAACATGCAAAACACAAATATGTCAAGTAAGGTAATTTAGAAAACCAATACTAAGAAAACAAAAAGTAAAAGCAGAGTGTACCAGGTGCAGAAAGAAGAAATCATAAACCAAAGGGCATCCTTCGAAACGCATAAGTATCATATGGACAAGTAAAAGTGATCTTCTCTTGGTCTTCAGGAGCAATAACTATCTTATTGTATCCAGAATACCCATCTAAAAAATAATAGAAGTCATATCCAGCAATTTTGTCCAGCATCTAATCCACAAATGGCAAAAGGAAATGATCTTTTCTGGTGGCTTTATTTAATTTTTTGTAGTCAATGCAAACCCACCAACCTGTAATAGTTCTAGAAGCAATTGTTTCGCCTTTTATCATTTGTTACTATTGTAATTCCTCTTTTCTTCCTTTCTTAGGTACCACATGCATAGGACTTACCTATTCTGAATCTGAAATGGCATAGATAATGTCAGCCTTTAGCCACTTCGTTACTTCCTTTTTTACCACTTCTTTCATTATAAGGTTAAGTCGCCGCTGATGCTCAACTATAGGTTTATAACCCTCTTCCATTAATGTCTTGTGCATGCAAATTGCAGGACTAATACCTTGTATGTCTTCAATTGTCCAGCTAATAGTGGACTTATGTTCCCTAAGCACTCTTGTAAGTCTCTTCTTGAATAGAGATTAAAGAAGCAGAAATGATGACTGGAAAGGACTTGACTTCACCCAAATAGATATACTTTAAATGATTAGGAATAGGTTTTAAGTCAATGGGCTTAGGAACTTCTTGTATTTTCATATTGCATAGGATCAGGTAAAAGAGTGTATATGGGAGTCAATTCACGTGAAGAAGCTTCTAGGACTAGAACATTCATTTTCTCGGTTTCAATCATGAATTGGGAAGAAGAAAGAGATCGAGAAATGCAACCCACCATGTCATCACAAGAGCTTAATTCATCAAACACTTTGATAATGCAAGAATCTATAAACTCAATTCGCTTGCATTCATGTAAATCATCAAGGAATTGCATAGAATTGTGAAGATTGAGGACAATTTTTCCTTCATTCACTTGTAATGTGAGTTCACCCTTGTGTACATCTATTAGTGCATGACCAGTGGCAAGGAATGGTCTACCCAGAATTAATGGAATCTTCCGATCTTCCTCCATATCCAAGACAATAAAGTCAATCGAAAATATAAACTTATCTACCTTCACCAGATTATCTTCAATTATACCCCATGGATAAGCACGAGATTTGTCAGCTAGCTACAAAGTAATTGTAGTAGGCTTAATCTCTGACATTCCCAATCTTTTACATACGAACATGGGCATAAGATTGATACTTGCACCCAAATCACAAAGTGCCTTCTCGAAGACTTCTGAAATCATAAAGCTCCCTAGATCTTTTCATTTCTAGGGAAGTTTCCTCTGAAGGATAACACTGCATTCTTCAGTTGGTTTTATTGTTTTAAAGTCTTCCAGTTTCCTCTTTTTGAACATAATTTCCTTTATGAATTTGGCATAATTAGGCATTTGCTGTAAGGCTTTTGCAAATAGGATATTAATGTGAATTTTCTTTGACATCTCCAAAAACTTTGCAAATTGATCATCTAACTTCTTTTTTTGAAATCTTTGAGGGAACGGTAATGGTGGAGGTTCAAGGTATTTGCAACCTTAAATAGTGATTCCCCGAGTTCTCGCTATTGTCTTCTGTTGGGGTTCCGACTATTCATTTTTAGTTGAGTGAATTGGTGCATCCTTGTTAAAATCTTCAGTTTCTTCAATTACAACAGAAAGACTAGCTAGGAGAGGTGGGCTTGCATCTTCTTTTCCACTTCTAGTTAGCATTGCCTTGCGACTTTCCTTTGGATTTATCTGAGCGTCACTAGGGAAAAAATTGCGTTGTTGGTTAGAAATTATTTGTGCTAACTGCCCCACTTGAGTATCTAAGCTCTTAACTGTAGCATTCATATTTCCTATTTGAATTTCTATGCCTGAAACTCTACTATCATTTTTATCCACTCTCCTTGTCAATTCCTTAAAGAAACAAGTATGCATACTCATCATTTTATCCAACCTGTCTTTTAACGACGACTTCTTATCTTGCAAGGGTTGTTGTGGAACAAAGCCTAGTGGAAGTTGCTGAGCATTTCTATTTTTTTTATAAGAGAAGTTTTCATGGTTTCTGATTCCCAGATTATAATATTTTGGAGCATTATACCCTTGAGATTGACCTTGGTAGGTCTTGAATCGATTCATAGCGTTTAACTATTCTATTGAGGCTTCTTCTATAAAAAGAGCTTTATGAGCTTCTGCTATGGCTAGGATGGATTGATTTTGCAGTCTGAAACTGCCCACTGCTACTTTTTTCTTCTACTAAATTCAACCGATGAGTCATGGAAGCAGTTTGGGCATGTAAAGTTGTTATCTCATCCACCTCATGTATTCCCGCCCTTTTCACTAAACCTATTTCTGTACCATGGCCATAAGCATTTGCTGCCATATCTTCAATGAGTTGGGTGGCATTTGTAGTTTGGTTTTCCCATCAAAGAATCCCCAGCTACAGAATCCACCAAAGCTCTAGTAGTTGGCATCAATCCACTGTAAAACATTTGAATTGAAGTCGTGGGAGATAACCATGTTGCGAGCATCTTCTCAATAGGTTTTTGAATCTCTCCCAAACTTCATAGAGAGACTCAAAATCAAATTGCTTAAACGAATTGATCTCACCCCGCAATTGATGAACTTTTGCGAGAGTGAAATATTTTTGCAAAAATTTCTAACTCATATCCTCCCAAGTGGTGATACTACCAGGAAACAGAGTTTGTAGCCAATTCCTTGCTTTATCCCTTAAACAGAATGGGTAAAGCTTGAGTTTTAATTGATCCTCAATTACCCCGTTCATCTTTACAGTGTCACAAATATCCATGAAAGAGTTGAGGTGTGCCATAGGAACTTCAATTGCTAAACCCCCAAACTGCTACTGTTGTACCATGGTAATCAAAAAAGGCTTCAGCTCAAAATTATTAGCATTAATAGGAGTTTTGGCAATCTCGAAGTAGTTGTTGTTCAATATGCGTTTAAAGAAATTTTGTACTGGTGCCTCACCATTATTCCCCATACCAGAGCTTCCACTTTCAACCATATCCAATACACGTCCTTTGGATTCTAGCTGAATTTGCCTAATTGTCTTGAACAATTTTGGATTGTTCGTCCCAAAAGGGTTTCTACTCATGCAAAACTTGAAACACCACAAGTTAACAAAAAAGATCAAGTGTATTCAATTAAGCTAAAAGTAGAATAAAATAAACCAAAACAACTAAATAACAATAGCCTTAATTAAAACTCAACCAAGTTCAATTGGTTTTAAGATAATTAACACCGTTCCCCAGCAACTGTGCCAAAAACTTGTTGACAATCCTACAAGTGTACAAGATCACAATAGTAATAAATGGTGAGTCTGGTTTCTTAATACCCCCTCCCAAGGCGTATAGTTAACAATCTAATGCAGCAAATACAGTAATCACGTGCAACCTCCTACGTAATCAACAACCTCTTAGTCAATTGATTACTTTAGGTCTATATTTCGATTCTCCAACCGTTAAACTCTCTTCGGAGTTAGTTTAGCAGTCTATGCTCGATCTAACTATGGCCAGTAAATGAAAAGCATTAAAAATACAAAATATAGAACAAAACATCAAAATCAATTAACTGAAATAAAGAATCCTAGGTTCCTACAATCAAAATTTACATCCTAGACTTTAAGAGAATTTAGTTAGACATAATGTAGAGTTCACACATCAAAGAATTAGATACACAAACAATCATACTAATAGCTTGATGTTTGTTCTTCACTTTTTTTCATCTTTTTCTTGTTATTCTCTAGCCGTCAATAATAAATTTTTTTGAATCCCTAAAACCTAATATAAAATTCTATTTATACTCGTAACTCCAAACAAAACCTAAATCACATGCTAAAAACAAAAATGTGTAACTTAATCGCATTACCGTAGTCACCAACCGCGGTAACCAGTGCGTAAAACAAACATGAACTCTACACTTCCTGTGTTACCGCTATCACCTACCACGGTAACTCTTTTGTCCAATAATTCTGCATTCTGGTTACCTCGGTCACCTATCGTGGTAATTCTTCTATGTTAATTTTCTTCGTTCTGATTACCTTGGTCACCTACTGCAATAACCAGTGATATGATATTTCTTGCATTTCTTTGGCTTCTTTTCTGATTACCTCAGCCATTCGTTGCTCTACTGCAGTGATCAGTTGATCCTCTATGCTTTCAACCATTCTTCACTTCTTTGTGCTGTTATTGCTACTCTAATTCATTCCTAACTTGCATGGATACTAAAAACCTTTCCTAGGCATGTTATTCACATAGAGATGAAAGAAATAACATTAAACTATGCTAATATGCAACTAATCATGCAATAATACTCTCACAGCAAATGTAACTAAATGTAAACAAATATACTTATTTTTTCATTAAACTCATGCAAGTTATATATAAAATACTTATAGTATAGCTAGTCTGCTATGCAACTAACAACGAGAAATAGTAATATCCCAGTTCTCGAATAGAAAACAAGAGTAACTACATATGAATGTAATTACATCTCAAGTTGCGAGACAAATATGTTGCCCATGACGAATGTTAAAGGCTTGGGAGCTAGGGTGTTAAACTTATCTACTTCCTCCCTGAGGGCTTAATCTAGTTTTATACTAAGTGTTATTCTTTTCTAGCAAGCTGGGGTTACAAATGAGCTTGCATTCGAATAATGGACCCCAACTTCTAGAGATGTCTCTAACATGTTTTTGGTGTGACCATGCAAAGATGTCGTGAAACTCTACTAGTACCTCAATGATTTGATCTCTAGTTCACTCTCCAAGTCAATCCCAATGTTTAACCTTTTTGACAATTCATCAATTAATTATCATTTACTTCCATTCTTCTTCGGGCCTCTTTTCCAATGGCTCCTATTCTAGAATCAAAGACATTTTTAAGTAGTTCTTCTACATGCCTGAGCTCTTCCTTGTCTTTGGTGCAATCAATGCCGATAGGTCTTTGGTACCACTCCTCAAATTGTTGTTGACTTCCTTAAACCACTCCAACTCCTCTTTCAATAAGGAAAATCATAGCACGGTGGTAGGTGGAGACCACTGCCCTAAAATCATTTAAGAATGACTTTCAAATCACACCATTGTAAGTTGATTCTCTTTCAATAACAAGGAGATATTATCATGGTTGTTATTTAGTGGTCATTTTCACTAACCATCATAGGCAATGTAATTCTTACTTTAGGGATTGTACCATGTACTGTGAATTCAAGGAGTAAGACATTGGCTGGCGACAATTGCTTTTTCTTCAACCCAACTTCTTGAATGTTGACTAGTAAAGGATATCGCATGAGCTTCCATTATCCACCAATACATGGTGTACCCTATAATTTACTATCTCCATCTTTACCACCAGAGTGTCGTAGGAGGGTGGTTATTATCCCTTACCTCCTCTTCTAAGAAGGACATTACAAAGTCTTTTCTCCTCTTCTCCAGTCATGTTTAATTGATAGTTTTAGACATTTCTTGTATAACTTCAATGTTCGATTTGACAAGCTAACTAGGTCCCCTCAAAAGATTGTTTTAATCTCCCTTAAGAGGTCCTCAGTTGTTGGCACTCCTCTTCTTGTGGCCTTTGTGGTGTTTGTTCTCAAATAGATTTCTTCAAGCATCCTCTTTTGGTTAGGGCTTTGATCTTATTTTGTAAATCAAAGCACTAGTATGTGTTGTGCCCATAATCAACAATACTTTCTTCTGTCCTGTTGATCAAGAGAATTGTTCAAATTCTTGGGCCATCATAGATTCTCAATGTTTTGTATGGGGAGGAAAATATGTTCTCTTGACATGCTATGCAAAGCGCAAGAAGTATATGTCATTCGAGCAGGTCAATTTCTTCTTTTTGGTCGCTTTGCTTCACCTAAATTCTTGAGATGATCACTCTTCTCTTCCCTCTTGTCCCTCCTTTACTTTTGCTCTGTTTTGGGGAAGCTCTACTATTCCTTTTTGGCTTCCATCTACTCATCCACTTCAATATACTTCTCCACTCAACTACATAATTCTTATTCAGTGTTAACCTTCTTCTTTGCTAATGAGCAATGTAGCTTTCCTGGTCTCAAGCTTAGATGAAAGACGGCGGTGGCCATATTCTCATCACAGTCGTTGACTTCTAGTACCACTTCCTAGTAGGGCTTGCAAGAGTGATTTGAAACCTTCTGCACATGGTTGTGTCATCATAATTTCTGAACAACATTCAAACCCTATAATTTTCAATATGTTCTTGAGGGTTAATTGTCCCTTCATAAACTTTTCCCAAGTATGTTTTCACACCTTTGGGTGGAGGGGTGTTTTCAATCTCCTGTGGAAAAGGTAATAAGAGCCTAGTATACTCTTCTTGGGGAAAAATTTGACCAAGAATGTCAATCCGAAGAAGAGCATGATTAACCTTTTGATGTGTCTATGCTGGTAGTCCTTCAGAATCTCGAATATGTTTGTTAAATAACTAACTTTCGAATTGATAAGTTGTCAATTCCTGGAATTCAAGGCCAAAAGGAGGATGACTCCATCACATTATGGCTCATTTTCTCATTCAACTCATTTTTAAGTTCATCTAGTCTGAGGGTCGCAGTTGTGAAGGTGCAGACAGAACCATGATGGTTTATCGTCACTTATAATGAACACTAGGACTCCTAAACAATATGTCTCCTTGCGCGTTCGCAATATTCTGCTACTATTGGGAGGCAAGTAGGTGCTAAAAGAGTGCTAGGAGCATTGCTTGCAAAGTTTTTGTGGCCCCATCATCATCATCTTTTAACTATTCTTTTAGCTATTCTTCCTATTTCCATGAGCTAAAAGAGTGACATTCTTTTAACTATTCTTTCTAGTGCATTAATTTGAACAAATTTCTATGCCAAAATTTTCTTCTTAGTAGGTTTTCTCCCTTGTTGAGAGCGAGGGGCCTCCTAAGAAGCTCTTAATGGTTGATATAAAATTTGACTAACAACAAATAAAATTGAGAAAATAAAAGCTAAGAGGAAATCAACACCAAAATTTGAGGAAATACCCTAAGGAAATACCCTATTACTAAGCAATTCTCTAGAGAATAATGAAGATTGGAAGAGGTGAGATGCCCATAGGCTTACAAGAGAGAGTATTTATAAGAATAAGTATGCCTTGGTTTCCTTATTTCACACACACATATGGGTATTTGCTGATCGTAGTAAAATCTCGAAACAACATAACTTTCTTGCCAAAGGAGGCGATTTTTTTTGGATTATGTCTATCTTCATGATGATAGCGTTCAAATTAAGTAGTAAATGTTAATTTTAGATTTTTTTTAGATGAGATAAAAGAAAATTTTCATTTTTGGTGGTCTTTTCACTATGGTCAGAGCTAATCAGAGGTGGCTAGGTCAACAATGAACACCCATAACATATGTTGTTGGCTCCATGCCATGTGCATGAACTCTCGTATGCTCGGATCCCTCTTGAGTGTTTCTTGTTGCATTCACTTGCACGCTCGAACCCATCCATATGTACATTCCATTCACCCATGTGCTCGGACTTATACTTCCCTATGTCATATTCTTGAATTTATACTTTATCTCTTTAGTTTTATCAATATTGTTCTCATCAAACCAACTTTTAACTCATAGTAATGCAACAATAAGTCAACAATTACTATAAATGTAATTTTTGAGTTGAATATTTTTTAAAGTATGAAACAAAAAATTTCAAACGCTTCCTTGTTTGCAATAGGAAAAAAAAATCAAGCAGATGGTTTACCTAAAATATCTTTAAGCTCGTGATATTCTTTTATTTTATTTTTTGGTTAAGCATTTTGAAAAAAGAGGTAATTTTAGATTTTATGGAAAAGTGGCAGACGGTCGATTAAATATTATCTAATAGTAAACGTTAATGAATGCTGCACAGTTTTAGTAATAATCGAAAAAAAAAAAAAAAGCAGAGCTTCGGTAAAATAAATAAATAAGTTGGCGTCCAATAATAATTAATGGCCTAGAGCCTCCAGGAATATTTCATATGGCTTACGAAGGCGGCTGTGGAGGGTCTCTGGGAGAGATAAATGGGCAAAATTAATTGGAAAACATTAGGGTTGTGGGACCTTAGCCTTATCTACCAAGAAGGGGTGCTTTTCTCGAAGACAAAAAGTCTGATTCTGTACTCCTGTAAGTTTGCTAGTTATACTGCTTCATGGGTGCACTACCAACTCTTTTTTTTTTTTTTTTAATTTATATCATTTTACAATCTCAAAGATGTAGTCATCTGGCTTGTCCATTCTACAGTTTAGTTCAGTTTTTTTCTTTTTTTAAATTATTTATTTATTTAAGAATCAAATCTCCAATGGTACAACATGAATTCACATATGGGTACAACAATAAACATTAAATGTTGATAAAAAATAGGTAAAAAGATCAAAACAAAAGGAAATTAGATTAATATAACTAAAGGGTGGAACCCTCGTAATTAGAATATGATAACACCCTCGCAACAAGATGATAGGTAGATAATTTGATATTGCATGATATATAATTAATCTATTGTTTTTATTTGTTACCCAATATTTCTTTTTTT